>NJDD01005447.1:17012-38513 GCA_002245505.1 Calephelis nemesis
CAGCGACTCGCCCGGAATGGTACAACCGCCTTCTCTATTCCTGACAGCATAACGTCATCATTTGCCACTGACGAGCTCCGGTTCAGAAGGTGAGGTAGCCGGTAAACTTACTTTTGCTCGAGGCCTAACATCCCAGCTTCATGTTGGCAACGCACTATTACCACCTTTGGTGTCTCTAGGCGGCGTGAATTTCTTAACATCATGAAATCCGTCTGCTTGTTTGCGTTCCAATATCATAAAAAAAAGAGTTTAGTTGGTGGCACTATAAAATACGAATATTGCGTCGGAGCCAAAACTGTCAAGTTTAAATTTAGAATCATAATCTTGTTTTTATTAAAAGAAAGAAAATGCACTTATTATTCTAGACTTCTGTAGTTCTTTGTTCAAAATCATCATGATTATTTAGTTTAGCATCGACTCGCCCGGATTGGTACCAACGCCTTGCCTATTCCTGTCGCCATAACGTCAACGCTTGCCGTTGACGTATTCCGGTTCGGACGATAAGGTAGCCATTAAACCAACTTTTGCTCGACGCCCAACATCCTGGCCTTAGGTTGGCAACGCACCATTACCACCTTTGGTCCATCTAAGCGGTGTGATATTGTTACCATCAGGAAATCCTACTGCTTTTCCGATAATATCTATGTCCGATAATGCTTACAGCCGCGACTGAACCTGTGCATACCATCCGCGGAAGATTTCGACTGAAATAAACTTCCAGAGCGCTAGATATCTTTCGGACATCCGAACGCTCAAGGACACGTCCGCGACTTACGTCCGATAGTTTACGAGGCTCATGCCCGATTTCACCAAGAGCCCCTATACTTTAGGGGACCTTTTAACGTTACTTATGGGACTGTTTCAATATAAAACCGTCCCCTAAAACACGTTAAAAGGTCCCCTAAATGTAGGGGCTCTTGGTGAAATCGGCCATCAGTGTACTTTCATTATCTAGATAACCTGTAAGTCGCGGCTGTCAGCCACGTCCATCAGCTGCGTCAGTGCGATTGGTTTTCCACCACTGAGTCACCAGTAGTTTTTAGTAACATAAAGCTTGTATTCAAATATAGTTTTTTGTGTCACGATATGTTATTATATAATTGTTGGCTAATTACATCGATCTTTTCTTTTTAATTAGCTGTTATTACCACCTAATTTGTATGTTCAAACCGTGGTCGTTACAGTCATATGTTTGAAACTTATTGTTGCACACGGTGTTACCCGATATTCAATTAACACACTTGTTTTTTTTACATCTGTAATATATCCATTAACTTTTCACTGATTTTAACCAAATATTGCTTGGATTTTCAATTGGATTTTGAAAATTTTACGTATTGAAATTTTTAATTACTGTTTTCAAATTTTCAAATGAATTGACAAATACATGTTGGTTTAGTTGCAAATCAATATCTGGCTGTATTATTTGCTGTAAGCTAAAAGGCTGTAAAATTTATCCTTCTTTGAGGCTACTTTAGCTACACCCATCTTCTGGCAATAAATTACATCTTTGTGATCTAGCGGTCTGGCATTGGTTTCGACAGCGACTTTATGAGGTCCCGGGTTCTAACCCTAGTCAAAGTAAATGTAATAATGTAATAGTTTCGTGTGTGCCCTGATTTTGCCTCTGCCTACCTCTTCGGGATACAAACGTGATTATTTTGAAAATTTCATATATTTGTCGAGTGATTTTCCATTTTACAAAAAAAAATTCAGGTTTAGAAGTGCCATAATGATACAGTTTTTTGAAAATATTTTTAATGTCAATATATGTTACATCACACTTTGGCAAACGACAGGGTTTATTGTATTTCAGACTTTTACAGTAACATTTACATCGCCTTTTATAATTTCATATATATAGATAGGAAATATTGTGAGAACTTAAAGGTGCAAAAATTATTGACTGAGCAACTGCTTAATAGATTTGCGGGTTTTCAAGGAGAAATCGATTGGCTCCTATTATTCATGCCCTTTTGATACATAAAACTGATCAACATTTTTTTTTTGAAAACTTAATGAATGAGGATTGTTTAAAACTAGCATTAATTACTACGGTTCATGGGCGTCGCCAGGATTATTTTCAGGGAGGTGCACCTCCATCTATACATACTATTAACCAATATAAAACATCGAATAAACATGTATAGCACAATGTTTTAATGAATAAGTTTGTTCATATTCAGGTCAGAAAAAAGTAGAAATAGTATACTGGCTTATAAAATACTAGAGATATGAAATACTAATGTGTATTTCTGCTCCACAATATCACCATCATCATCATCAATTTGTATGACTTGTCCAGGAATATTTTTTTATTTATTTATTTCTCACTGCTTCGCATTGCCATGATTCAGTTTTGAGTACCAATACCGCCAAATTATATTATATTACATATGGTGATGGGACTTGGCGTGAAGATATGTATGTATGTATACTATACTAGCTTCCGCACGCGACTCCGTCCGCGCGGATGTCGGTCTTCGCGTGATAAAACTGAAAAGTTAAGATTAATTTTTTTCTACGTATTTCTCCAGGATAAAAAGTATCCCATTTTTTGCCCACGATAATAACATATAATTATACCAAGTTTCATCGAAATCGAACCTTTAGTTTTCATGTGATGAATGAGCATAGAGACAGACAGACAAAAAAATTTTAATCACATATTTGGGTTTGGTATCGATCCAGTAACACCCCCAGTTTAACCCCCAGTTAAAGTGAAAAATTAAACCCCAGTTTAATTTTTCAATATTTTCAATGTACAGAATTGACCCTTCTACAGATTTATTATATTATGTTCAGATGTGTACACCAAATATTGCCCTCAAATTTCACAATACACCGTCAAAATTTTTGGCATTCCTATGACAGGGGGCTGATTTAGTATCTTTTTAGTGATGATCATTGGATAAAGTGTACATCAAATAGCTGTCAAATTACGTGTTTTTTATTTGCTATCTCCTGTAACCAACAGAAATACAAAAGAGACAGCAAATACAAAACACGTCATTTAACAACTATTTGATGTACACTTTACCCAGTGATCATCACTAAAAATATAAGGAACAGCCCCGCAGGAATTCCTAGCAAGCCTATTTTGCCCACAAAGCTAAAAAAATTAGATTTAAATATTAAAAGCTAATAAAAACACGGGAGTAAAAACACGATCTGAAAAGCTTTTCACGCTTCGAAATTCCATTTACAAGGGAGATAAGGGATTGTTTATTCAAAACGTTCATCGCTTGTTACTAAGCCTCAGTATGTTTATCGTGAATTATTAGGTATCAAAATTTGCAAAAGTAATCATTTTGGTAAACTAAAAGTAATTTAAGCAGTAAAACGATGCAATAAGCCAATCGGTCTTAGAACTTCATAATCCTGTGATCTAGATATTGTTGAAGTGAAACTTCTTTAGAATCGTTGTGATTTCAAACCGGATGCAACGGAA
This sequence comes from Calephelis nemesis, assembly GCA_002245505.1. Taxonomy (NCBI): domain Eukaryota; kingdom Metazoa; phylum Arthropoda; class Insecta; order Lepidoptera; family Riodinidae; genus Calephelis; species Calephelis nemesis. Next base: position 20,464 of record NJDD01005447.1, read on the forward strand.
AAAACGACAGGTAAGAGACACAAATATATATTCATCTCATTATTTTGTCGATTTACTGAAGTTTCTCTTATATTGTGTGTAAATCGCAAACACATATTTTTTTTGATAAAAAGATTGAAGATCGGGAACCACTTTATTAATATAATTTGAAAAGAAACAAGGTAATTTTTTTCCGAATTTCCAGAAAAAAAAAACATACATACATGTATTCACGCCAAGTCCCTTGCGGGGTAGGCAGAGATTATCGAGTGCCAAACCTCACGATCCTGACAAACCAGCTTCCTTCACATTCATTACCTTTCCATACAAACACGCTGGTTTTGGAGACTCTTGACACCGCCCTCGGATGATATCCGAGTGATCTGATCGTGGAATATGTGTTTTCTGGTTTTGAGTTTTTATTACATTTATTTTGGTATCAGTTGGCAGCGGCTTTTCCCGCATATAAAAATATGTTGTTCTCTGGAAATCCGGTTAGATATCGAGATATTATTATTATTATTTAACACTTTAGAAAATACACAAAATACATGAGAATTGAAAATGCACAAAAGGCGAGCTTATCTTTAACTAAAGAAATTTATTCCAGCCAGCCCTAAAAAAACCTGTTAAAATAAAATGGAAGGCATCGTGTATTCTAACTTTAAATTAAACCAAATTACAAATAATTACGTAATTTGATCAACATCGAGTGGTTTCCGAGTTCCTTACGTACATCGTGACATTAATTGGACTTTTTATATTAATATCGTTAATTAAAACCAATATCGCAAGAATATAGTTTGGCTAAAGGTCATGTCATTTTTTACATTTATTTATTCCAGTTCATAGATTAATAAATTACCCGTGTTGGTCCGGGCAGCTCGTAAAAGGCGAGCATAGGCTTATCATCATTAACACCGTGACATCTGACTAGGTGGTAGAGTTTCGCAGCTACTCGCCCGGATTGGTACCACCGCCTTGCCTATTCCTGCCGCCATAACGTCATGACGTGTTCCGGTTCGGAGGGTAAAGTGTTACTAAAGTAAACTTACTTTTGCTCGAGGCCTAACATCCTGGCCTCAGTTTGGCAGCGCACCATTACCATCTTCGGTGTCTCTAGGCGGCGTGAATTTCTTACCATCAAGAAATCCGTCTGCTTGTTTGCCTTCCTATAACATAAAAAAATATATATTTTAAAACAAATAGAGAATTCAAACTATTTTTCAAGGACAGTAACATACAGTATTATAGAAAATCGTAGGACTGACATAAAAAAGAAAATTATTACCTACGTGATTTATCAAAGTCGCCATTGGAAAGCCGTCAATTTAAAATATTCAAGTCTCCGCCCAAACACCGACACTTTCTCCTAGTTTCTTATTAAATAATCATGTACAGAAGACAATATTATTTTACCAGATTTGGTTATTACAGACTATAAAAACCATTTACAAACTTTTGTTTTAAACAACACAAAAATATTGAGAATTTAATTATAAGGTAAAGCCTCGATTTAACGTAATTGTTCTTCTTCTTCTTTTACAAATATGGCTTTTAATCGTTTTTCACGATTTATTTAGCCAATGTCAGGTACGGGAATTGAGTCTTTATTTCAGTCATTAGTCACTATTTACAAAGTCATGTCAGACTCTTGAGTAAAGCCGTGGCTTCGTTACTCAAGCTCATCAAGTGATTTGGCGGCAGTGAGGAAATACACGATACACTAAATTTCTTCATAGTTATATCTCTTGTGCACTTTATCTGAACAAACTTGAAACTAATTCCCACCTAAATTTAATTCATGATTTACACCCAATTCAATTGGCGCCAAAAACTAAACGTAATTGTTGGAAATATTTACTAACAAAAATGTTTGATAGAGGTTATGGTAGTAGTTAAACAATGATTTTAGTTTTAAAGTGGACATACTGAATCGTATGGCTATTCGTTTTTTCGTATTTGGTAATAGCTGAGTAACGCCAAAGTCATGTGGTATTTGTATGATAATAGCAAAAAGCGCCAACTTGCTTACGTGCGTACTTTCGAATTTGACACTTTTTTTTAATGATAATGGAAGGCAAACAAGCAGACGAATTTCCTAATAGTAAGAAATTCACGCCGCCAAGAAATACCAACGTTGGTAATAATAATGCGTTTTTTTAAGTATTTCTACGAATTAGATTCGTTGACTAACATTCACAACACAAGCACATAATTTGCTACTTTGGAGTTGCATTCAGTTTGTATTTTTTGTCCAGGGATATTTATTTATTTATCATTATTCATAGGGCATGACAACGTCTGTCGGTTCATATAGTTATGTGACAGATGAGAAAGTGTGTAGATACCTAGGTAAAAAAAGATACGGAAAACACTTGTTTAATCAAACATAACTGGAAGAAATCTCATAGAGAAATAAGTTGTTAAAAGTTTCGTCTCTCCAGAACCAAATATATTTCATTTTTACCACGCAGCTGGTAAGAGCTGGGTACCAACTTATTTATCACTAGCACCGTGACAACGTGAATAGATTGTCTAATGTCTATACCATCTACTTTTTAGTAACGACAAGCCCGGATTGAAATCATCACCTTATCTATTCCTAGCAGTGCAGTGTTAGAGGTCAATACTGACATTTTATTATTTTAAGGTGTGATGGCTAGAAAACTTTAACAAAAAGCTTAACATTCCTGTCTAAGGTTGTTGATACCACATTTAGTGTCTATTAAGCGTGTAATACTTACCAGAAAATCCATTTATTCCTAAAGCTATAAATATACTTAGATACATACATATACAGAAACTTTATTCTTTTCAAAGAATAGTTTTCCCTTAGACGTATAAAGCTGCCGGATACAAGAGGGCGTATTAAATACAATCATGTAGAAAATACTTTTTAATAATAAAAATTAAAGATTTCGTAAGACTATTTCGCTTGTTTTTTTCTCACTATTGAACCCCTATTGAAAGCTAGAGACAAACATATTATACCATGTTAACCACAAATTTTAAAAAGAAGTATTGCTCGTCAACTTAATAAAAATAAGTACTGGTGGACTACGTCTAAGATATTACGTACAATGCAAAAATCAAAACAATCCGAGACAGCGCCAATTGGGCGAAATCTAAGATCACGTCGTAGTGGTCAAATGATAATGATTAGCTGAAAATCTGTAACTTGAAGTTACATTCTTGATAAGTAATCTCCGGTCAAGCTGTCACGGGCACAGATCTTTCACAAAAAGGCTTTCGCAGCAACAAACGAAACAACCCGCACAAATTCAAAAATCTGCATTGTAATATTGCAGATATGCCATAGCCATAACAGTTTTGTAAAGGTTTCGTGCCACATGCAAACAAGCAAATATATATACATACATACATAAAAATATACATACAAGTCACAAATGGAAAACAAATTCGGTGTTAACGCAATGCAAACCTAAAACAATGATGTTAAGTCTCTTTGAACAAACTGAATAGTTGTCACATCCTCTAAACTGCAGGAAAAAGAAAGGTATAGATTCATGATTCGTCTTCTTTTATAAATATGACTTCGATCGATTTTCACGACTTACTTTGCCAATGTCAAGTTACTTATTATTAATTCTTATACAGTCCTTAGTCACTATATAAAAAGTCATATCAGGTCATGGTTTTGAGTAAAGCGGTGGCTTCATTACTCAAGCTCAACTAGTGAGATTTGACGGCAGCGAGGAAATAGACGATACACTAATTTCTTCATGATTATTTCATTTGTGCACTTTCACTGTACAAAATTAATCTAATTCCCACCTAAATTAACCAACTTCGCTCACTACAAATACGGAATTCAATAATAATGAAAAAATACCACCGTCATTCATGATGGCACCAAAAACTCCAAATTAAGTTTACTGCATTAAGCATCAAGCTATTGTAGTACTATAGCAAAATTTGTGAATAATGTTGTTGTATATTCGATGTTAATAAGTCAGGATCTGAGTGACAGACAAACTGACGCTCTCCTTTTATGAGCGGCGTGACAGAAAATTGTTTAACTTTTTGTTTAAAAGAGCACAGATATAATATATGAAGGAAACGTATCTATGTATATTTAAAACACTTTCTGCAGCGAATGTACACGCTACAGCCCTCAAAGTGAAAAACTACACAACTCATTGGAAGTACTTTCGCAGCTGTCATTGTGATCAGACCGTTCTATATTAAGTACGTACTTTAATAATATTGTTAGATTTATGGGGAAAAAGTTAATATATTCCAGATATAAATATACACAGCAGTTAAAAAAATATCCAGGTTACATTTGAAAATCAAATTGCACTATTTGAAACAGTTTTTTTAAATACCTAATAATATTTAAGAAATCTTTTATGATTTATGCCTGTTTTTAATAAAGCTAGAAAATTCTAAAACTGCTAAAAGTGTGTTCTACTGCCCTTTTAGCCAACAGCCCTTTTTTAAATATCTTCAATGTAAAAAAATAATTCTTCCAAATTTTCATTATTATATTTTTATTATAAAATATTTATATTTTATTATATTTATGTTTATAGATAGATATATGATATTTTTTTTATCGATAAATAACATCATTTACAAATTTTTTTAAATGAGTTTTTCTCCACAATTTTTTTTGTAGTACAAACTTTGTTCCGACCCGAAGTCAATAGACAGCTCGCGGCGTTTTTGACTTTTAAATTTTTGTCTGTATGTAGTCAGTAGCCTGAATGCCATCGGCGTGTCATGATGAATTCACTGAAGCAATTATAAAAGAGTTTTGCTGTTACGTACTCTATAGCTCCAGAAAGAAAATATTATACTTTTTATCTCGTTTAATTAAGTCTTCTAGTCTTAAAGTGTAATATCTTAGTATAAGAAAAAACAAAAAATAAACTAAAGCAAGCGAACTCGAGAAAAGTGCCTTTTATTTAAAAAAGCTATATCTGCATGTTGAACAAGTTATCTGTGTAAAGTTTATTGATTCGATTGCAATGAATCAGGCTTACTGTATGTTTGTCGGTTCACGCATCACAAGAAGACCATTGATTTGGCTTATTAGTCGCTACTACCAGTAGATATGTAATAAATAGTTTTTAGTGCATTAAAAGGCAAACGTAACCGGTTTTCCTGATGATGAAAAATATACGCCTATAGATATCGAAGGTGGTAATGATGCGTTGAAAACCTGAGGATGTTTAGCCTTTTAACTAAATAGGTTTTTTATCTTCACTTACCTGCAAACAGCATACTATTCCATTTAAAGTCATATCTTGACAATATCAAAAAACCTTCAAACACATGTTATTCTGAAGAAATATTTCAGTAAGTTTTAGAAGTTACTGTTTTATAACAAAGAAAACAGTAAATTTTAAATCACACGAAAGTTTCCTAATTCGCAGTAACAATGATTTAATAGTTAAATTTAATTAATGACATAAATACTTAAATATTTTCAACATTTTCCAAATATGTGAGTTTTCCATAAGAAGGTATTCACTGAAGAAAAGGAAATAAGATTTTAGACTATTCAGGTTCACCAAAATGGCGAGTGTAATATCCTGTTTTCTTAACCCTATTGAAGCGGGTATCATATGAAAAGGTTGACGCATAAAATTATGTTACTGACTCGAGATCCATTTAGAAAGATGTATTAGGAGTTTTGGCGCCATTGAGAGAAAAGATTACATGAAAAGATACATTGAGTGAAATTGGTCAATTTTGGTTGAATTTAGTACAATTTTGTTCAGTGAAAGTGAACACAAATGAAATAATCATGAAGTAATTAGCGTATCATGTATTTCCTCGTTGCCGCTAACTCTTACTACATGAGCTTGAGTAATGAAGCCACCGCTTTACCCAAGACCCTGGCTGATATGACTTATTGCCGACTTATGACTGATTATACTTGGATCCCCATTTTGGTAAATTTAACGCAAATTTCTACTTGACTAATGGCAAAATACTAATATAAATACCAAAACTTAAAGAAAGGAAGAAGAAAGGTTTATTAGTGAAAAACTAGCTAACTGTGTATGATTACTAATGACATTTTGCGGTGGTAGAAAGTTTAGGTAGAGCTTCTGAGGGCGGGCAATACGAAGTTCATTGGGCAGCTAGTACCTATGTAATAGCTGTAGTAAATCAGTTTACAGATTTTTTTGAAACAATGTAACTTATGTAATATTGTTATTAAAATACCCAGTAATATGTTGGCCAAATTTCTAAATTTTTAAACCTACTTTACATTTAAAGGAACTACAATTCAATTATCACATAATCTAGGTAAAGAAGTATGCGTTATTATGTATAACTCAATAACAAGTTGCCAAATCTGACAATCATGACCTACCTAATAAAAGAACGTTTGAATTGGCTTAATTCGTTATTGGCCGAATAATCGACAAACAAACAAAAAAGTAATGACGAATTGCTAACCTCCTCCCTTTTGGAGACGGTTAAAAATGTTAGTTAACATGTATGTAATCTTGTTTAAATATGTAAAAAATCTCAAATTTCCAAAGTAACAGCCTTTCCCTTAATCTAAACTAGTGTCATATATGCAAAAACTAACCTTTCTTATTTTCAATATCATGGAGGTTTTTCAAAAAGTAGGATAGAGGAGTTTGCGGCAAAATAGAGGAAATGTTTTTATCTTCAAGTAGTTATTTTACGAGAAAAAAATCTTTGTTAATAGGTGATGCCGAAAGCAACATACAATTTATGAAAATTTTATTAGTGTTGTGTAATTGTATTTTATTTTATTTGAAATTTTTTATCTGTTTAGTTTACATGTATGATATATCCTGATGAAACACATAAAAGATCATGAAAGAAAGTGGTAATAGTTACACTATTTATAACTTAAGAACGGCTACACCGATTAGGCTGAAAATTGGTGGGGAGGTAACTTAAAACCGGGAGGAGGATATAGGATATTTTTTATCCTGTTCAATTGTGAGAAAACTGGGAAAAACAACATGTTAATTTTTCTCATACAAACTGAACGGGCGGAACGAAGTTCGCGGAAACAGCTAGTAGTAACATAAAAAAATCTCACAGCTCGAGACCGACAAAATCTGAGGCTTTCTTTTACTACCATTGGTTGCATGTTATTTTTCTGTACGGATCTGGGAAATGTCGATTTTGTTAAACATAGTTTCCACTTTCTTCAAGGCAGATAATATATAATATCTTTATTTACAGACATAATGATGTTCCCAAAACATATTAAGATAGGAGGGGGAGCTGCTCTTACAATTTTCTGCAGCACTATGTTTGGCTTCGTAATCTTCCCTGCCGTCGTAAAAATGATGTTGAAGAAGGTCAGTCTAATTCAAAATAAATATTACAATGGTTTTTAAAAGAAAAGTCAGTGAAACTGAGAACACCTAAAAATAGTAATCTTACTGCCTCCAATCGGCGAAGAAAAGGATCACATCACAAATCACATCACAAATCTTTATTATTTTTTAACTAACAGCAAATTAAAAAATGTAAGGGCAAATATTAAATGTCAAAGAATTTCTTTTTTACTGCTCGAAAGTGAAATACATGCTATATGCTTAGACCGCCTCGTTGGTCGAGTTGCTATCGTACACGCTTAACTACACCAAAAAAACGCGAGGCTCGGGTTCGATTCGCGATGGGGGCAGGCATTTGTGTGATGAACATTTAGATGTCTACATTTCCAGGTCTAGGTGTTTATTAAATTTATTTTGGTATCTATTTAAGTATTTGTATGTATTAGATTCGTTGACACACACATAAAATTTGCTTACTTTTGGATTAGATTCGATTTGTGTAACTTGTCCAGGGATATTTATTTATATATTATTTATTATATGAATTATAGTGTAGTGGATGGAAAAAGTGCTACTTTTTGTCTGCTACGCAGCTTAAGGCAATTTTTTTTACAAAATTGGAAGGTAAACAAACGGATTTCCTGATGGTCAGAAATTCAGGCCGTCAAGAGACACCAAAGGTGGTAATGGTGCGTTGCCAACCTTAAGCCAGGCTTCGAGCAAAAGTAAGTTGACCGGTTATGTCGGACCAACCGGCAAAACGGACACGGCAATGGCAAGCGTTGACGTCATGGAATAGGTAAGGTGGTGGTACCAATCACTGCGAAACTCTACCACCTTGTCAGATGTCACGGTGTTAGTGACGGTAAGCCTGAACAACTAGTAAAGTTAAGAATATCTTCTATTTAGTGCACCTACAATATGTGCAATATATTTATGTACATCCGAACATTACTAATTCTTAATTTGTTAAAGCTAGGATATTCAAAAGCTGTTGGCAATATGCTCACGTCAACCACCGCATCGTGATATTGTTTTAAAACCTCACACAACCGAGATAAAAAGAAATTTTTAAAAAGTGGGCATTTAATCTTCAATATCTTATCTTACAAAAACATACATAAAAATATGTAATAATTAAAAAATAATTAATTAAAAATTATTACATATTTTTATGTATGTTTTTCTAACTTTGAGATTGACAAATTTCAAATAAAATCTAAAACAAGTTTTAAAAACTTTTTGTTTTCGTATTTTTTTTTATAATCTATAGAAGTTTGTATTTTGAGATATTACCTAATCTAGAATGTTCGTCCAATTACATTTTTTATTGTCAGAACCAAACAAAGCATATTTTATGACACAAAATTTAATGAAAACGAAGTAATTTCGAACATACTGACCTTATATTTATTATCGCTAATAAAAGATCTCTGCCACACAGTATGTGTTAAAATGTTCTATATAATAATCTCGGTCATGTAACATAATAAATCAAAGATTACTAGTGACAAACAAAGTTGCATTCGAGCTTAAACGTCTCTACTATCTCTTATATAAAATACTAAAATGTCACTTCATCATAAAGTGACACTACAACAAGTCGAGTACATGAACACATGTACATGACATACATTCCCAACTCAATTTAAGGAATTAGAAGTCGTTCAAATAGGTTTTGCGTACTGCCCGAGGTAAGCACGAATGTGAATCTACACGTTCCCCGTGCTGGTCCGGGCTTCTTTTAAGAAAAGACCATCTGCCTTTCTGCCAGGCACCTCGTAAAAGGCAAGCATAGGCTTACCGTCTCTAACACCGGGATATCCTACTAGGTGGTAGAGTTTCGCAGCGACTCCCCCGGATCGGTACCACCGCCTTACCTATTTCTGCCACCATAACGTCCAGTGCTTGCCGTTGACGTGTTCCGGTTCGGAGGGTAAGGTAGCCGATAAACTTACTTTTGCTCATGGCCTAATATGTGCCTCAGGTTGGCAACGCACCATTACCACCTTTGGTTACTCTAGACGGCGTGAATTTCTTACCTTCATGATATCCATCTATTTGTTTGCTTTCCACTATCATAAAAAAAACATCGCGATTTACCCACAACAGCGTAGCATTTTAAACAGCTATTGGAACTCTACTTTGACATTACGGCTACCCATCCGAACGCGTTGCTAGCATCCGCGTGTGACCTAGCACCGGCCGCAGTCGTCTCCGCAGCTTTAAGAGATCCCACCGACCCGATAACGGCAACTAACGCCATCAACACAAACCCATCACAAACTCTCAAGACACCTTCCTATAATGTTGCCCTGCACCTAAAGTACTAACTACTTCTCCAAGCAACTCACCCAGACCAAGTAACCAGACGGCAGCATCAAGCCGAGGTTCGGTCTATCATGAGATAGCACTTGTTTCCTAGTCTTGCAAGAAACCACCAAATCATTTAAAATAGAGACGTCTCGGGTTAAGCACTGCTTACCCACAAAGTGCGCTGAGGTTGTAAGAGGCTGACAACACATTATTCGTACAAAAAAAGGCAAACTGTTCCACCTTTGGATACACAATACTTAGGTCAAAATGGTAGCAACCACTTAAAGGGTTCGGTCCAATTACTAATAATACATATCTATCATCGAACTTTGTGTAACTTGTACAGGGGAGTTTAGGTGCCATCGAGAGAAACGATGGTCGAAGTTTTTTCATAATTACCAAATTTCGTGTTTATATTGAGTGAAATTAGTCAATTTTTGATGGCATTTTGTACAATTTTATTCAGTGAAAGTGCACAAATGAAATAATCATGAAGAAATTAGCGTATCGTGTATTTCCTCTTTGCCGCCAAATTTCACTATATAAGCTTGAGTAATGAGGCCACCGCTTTACCCAAGACCCTGACATGACTTATTGACCACTTATGATTTATTATAACTGGATCCCGACTTTGGTAAATTTGATGCAAATTTCTATTTGACTAATGGTAAAATACTAACTTAAATGCCAAAATCTAAAGAAAGAAAGAACTTGTACAGGGATTTATTTATTGATTTAAACTCAAAACTCAAACTCAAATAAGTAAGTCTCGTTTGAAAGTTACATTAAATTATAGCAGTTAAAATATAATGAAAGGATTTTGACGGAACTTAACAACTACATTATAACAAAAGCTACTATAGACCTTTGATTACTATATCAATAAAGCAATTATTTAATAAGCATTTAGTCTGTAATTATTATTTACTCGAGTAGGCTGCGAATGATTTAAATACTAGGGCTGTGGCCTGTGACTTTTAAGATATCGGTAGTCTATTTTTATTGATAATCAAAATGTATATCACTAATGTTACAGAAACGTAACAGTGCATCCCTGTTATCTATACATATATTAATACGTGATACTAAAATTTTGGACCCCTTTTTACGAAAATTGCGCGGACGCGGGAGCAAATATTTGCTACACTTATAGTTTATGTGTAGGAGAAGTGCAGAACGGTAATATTTTTCAAAAGTAATATTTATAAAGTACATTAAATCAATAAATAAAACATTACCCACACTAGCATGCATTTGACACACAGAAACAAATATATTGACGACAACGATAAAACATCACAGATGGCGCACTAAAAAGTTTAAAAACAAAGTAGTTGGTCTTGAGAAATGAAGATGGCGTTTTTATCAACAAGATATTAAAATTTGTTATGGTCGAATTTCGACCAATGGGCGACCACTAGTTCTTATAAATACGAAAGTTTTTATGTTATGTGTTTTATTTTAAAGGCAAAACGACTGGACAGATTTAAATGGAGATTGTCACATAGCTGTTCCTATTTAATTATTTGACCCTGAAGCCGGACTTAATCATTTTCTTACCTGGATATCGCAAATAAATCTAAGGAAAAATTTAATGTTTTTTTTAAGCGGACAAAACCTTAAAACTGAAGAATAAAAGAAGAAAAATCAAACCGAAAAAAAGAAAGAAGGGAAAAATATGAAGAACAGGGTGTTACGGAGTCACGACTTCATTATTTTAAAAAATCAACTATTTATCTGTTTGTTCATTTGCTCTTTGCTATAAAATATACTCTTAGATAACATCATACAAGTATATAGGTATGGTTCTAAGAGCTAATAACTTTTTAAAAGTGAATAAACTTACAAGTAATCTTCTTTTTATCATAATAACATTCATTATATTTGATTGCCTTGTAATTATCTGTGTTTAACAATTTTAAAACTTACTGTATTTTTGTGCGACAATAATTAGTAGGGGAGCCCATGGGTGGAATTTGAGAAGTCACTCAAACACTTCAGATTATAATGCTATCGGTTACAACCCCCATCATTTTATTATATGAAATGTTTATTTAATACCGCACGTGTAACCTAGAACTTTAAAACAACAAAGAAAGTTTCCCCCTTCCAGTCCCTTACATCACGCTCAAATCGTCAGATTATTTAAATATATATATATACTTACCGAAATATAATGAACCCACCACATTTTAATAAGCCTATTTATTTATAAGGCCAGAAGAATTTAAACCGTGTAACACCGTGTAAATGTCAGCGTAACGAAAAATGCAACTGCACATGTCATACGAGTATCATTGATAGACATGCATACGTTGTTAGAATTTTGTGTCGGAAATTTCATGAATTTTTCAAAAACTTTTGCATTTTTTTATTGATTTCACTATTATTTCATTAATAATTTCTAACGCAACTCGACTTTTATTTAATATCTAATATATAACACATTTTTACTAAAAACAGCAATGTTATAAACAGCGTATTAGGTCGGCACTTACAGCTCGAAACGCGCGTCTTAATGCATATACTTTGTTCGCTATACTTTGCGGGCTGAAAAATGCTAAATATTTAACCACTAGTTTCCGACAAAAACTGTAAAATAAATTTTTAAGTCTGATATGTATCTAAACTACAACAAATGTTCTTGTTACGGTGTTAAATGGACAGGACAGGACAGGGTGTCCTGTATAAAGATTTTATATAACATGGAGATATTTCATAAATGTACCAGGTGTCTCACATGCTCGAGCAACTCTCAAAATCCCGCTCTTGGGCTCCCCCTACTCTTATATATCACTCTCCTTGGATACCTAAGAAGCCTCTACGATCCTGAGTTAAATTTACTGATAAATTAAACTGTCAAATAAAGGGATTTAACCTTAGAAACTAGCTTAGAGTTAAATACTTAAGGCTGAAACGTGCAAGAGGCTCTAAGTCGTAAGTATATTTTAGTCGTGGCTGGTTGTCAAACTCAAGAACGTCCCTAAATTATTTTTGAACATGATAACTACTTACTAACTTACTCAGCGGTTCAGCTGACGGACTTAACTGCACGAGGTCAAGGGTTCGATTCCCGGGTCGTGGGTTTTTTCAATTTTCTAATAAAAAAAACGTTGCTCGGGATATGACTTGCCACCTATCACATTGTGGGTATTAGTGTCTTTGACTAGTCGTGGGTGACCTGGTTGTGCCTCTGCCTACATCTTCGGGGATATGGGCGTGAAAATACTTTTGATAACTTAGTACCTGGCCCAGGAAACACTATTCTGTCTAACTAAATTTTATTGTATCAAAACAATATTTTTTGTAACAACAAAATTTAGTTCATTTAAGCATTTAAACCTTTCCCTAACCCTACGTTTCGTAGCGTGAAACTATCAATTATCTCATATTTAAATCAAACAGACAGCTTGATAGGAAAGAAAACAGAATAAGGGCGTATTTCAAATTGATTAAAATAAAATGAAGCTTTTAGGTTATTTTTGTCCTTAAAACTTTTTTTCTTGTTGATCCGGGTCCCTTGCATAGAAAAGACTATTCATCCTTATTTGGCAGGTTATGAGAAGGGAGCATAAAATAATAGGTTGTGCAGGAACTTGATGCAACAGTCCAACTTCTTATCTGTTCCTGCCGCCATAATGATAGTGTTTGGCACTGCATTGTTCCAGTTCAGAGGGTAGGATATCTGTAGAGGTTACTCATAAAGCCTATAACTCTAGCTACGGGACGGTTAGTGAGAGGCAGGTAGAGGTCAAACCCACAACTAGCCTAAAACACTAAGTCCTACACTGCGAAAAGTGGTAAGCCTATCTCCAACCGGGCACATATCCCATCCCAGACAAAGATATTTTTTATTAGAAAATTGAAAAGAGAGCCATGTGATTATTCGCTGTCGTATCCTAAACAGTGAGAATGAACAAAATTTGACGTTATAACCGGCTGCAAGTAAGATTTATGTGTTTCGCGAATGCCTTTGTATATACTTGTACATGAAATATACTTTAATACCTACTCGCTTTTCATTTGCTTACTGAATCGCTGGTCGATGAGTTAGCGTACGTATGGACCTCGACAGCTTACAAGTCTTAAGTTCGATTCCCGATCTCGTTAGATTTTATTTTTAAAATAGATTAGAAAAAATATTCTGAAGTACAAGTCGCTACCACATTTAAGAATTTACCTAAACAAAATACAATAGTGTTTGATAAAATTAAGTTACCTGTATTCAAAATAGAAAAGAAAAAACTTTAAGAATTTGTATAGTGGTCATAATCGTATCCATTATGATATATGTATAATATCATATCGTATTCAAGTATTCTGTTTAAATATTTCTATTTGAATCATATCTAGGCATATAATTACTAAACTTATAACAATAATTCTTGAGTTATGGTATTATAGGTGTCAGTCCGTTGACTTGACACCAATACACAGAAATACAGATATAGATACCATAATACATAAATAAAATAAACAGCCATACAAAGATGCAGACTTCTAAATGTTCATCAGACAAGTGTCTGACCCCGTCGGGAATATAATCCGAGCCTCGCAGTCACCAATCGAAGAAATTTATAAATTAAAAAGCTTTATATTTAATATTTAGGTACAACTAGCTATTCCCGCGAACTTCGTTCCGCCCGTTCAGTTTGTATGGGAAAAATTAAAACGTTGTTTTTCCCAGTTTTCTCACAATCGAATAAAAAGTATCCTATGTCCTTTTCCCGGTTCTTAGCTACCTCCTTACCAATTTTCAGTCTAATCGGTACTGCCGTTTTTGAGTTATAAATAGTGTAACTAACACCACTTTCTTTTATATATATTGATAATCATTCTAACCATAATGAAATTAGATCAGAGTAAGATAAATTTGTATAATTTGTTAAAAAAAAACTTGTACTAAGAAAAATGTCATCATGGCTGTGAGATTAGATGTTTTTGTTTGAGGTTTCTTTTTCTAGGGTATTTCAGTGATATTGTAAAAAGTTATATCATAATCTATTTCAAAATTACTTAGATACGTCAGATTAGTTTAAGAAGTTATAAGTATGTTTAAATTGAAAAAAAAATATTCAACGAAACAATTTTGTTTTTTTAAAGTTTTAAAATTTCTTTATTGCGCTTGTGGTAGACAAAGAGATTTAAACGAGTAGATTAAAAGAACATTACAAATTTACAAAGTACAAAGCAGTAAAAAACCGACTTCGTTTTAAATAAGGATGTATTTTCATCCGATCCACATTGGCTGGCATTTGGATTATCTTGAAATTGGACGCTCTTTTAAAATAAAAAAAAAATCTAAGTCGCTTCAGAACTTACAGCAATCGATTAACATACCTTTAAAAATGTAAGAGCTGAACATATCGCCACCTCCATTTTTACGCCTGAAATTCGGATATCAGTTAATTTTTTTTAATGTAGTACCACAGAAATCGACTTTGATTTACGAATATTTATTTATTAATACGCAAAAACCACTTACCAAATCTGATTTAAACATGACCTGCCTTAAAGTACCTGCATTAAAAAATAATCACAAATGGTTATTCTTTTAAAACTATAGTAACATGTACCGATACAATATCACTTTTAATTTTCTAGCAAATTGTTCCGGGTGTGATAAATGCCCGGTTGGCGATAAGTTACACTGTGGGACTAAGTATCTTCTAGTGGTGGAGTCCCCAGCTGCACCTCTTCCTACTTTCCCTAGTGCAAGCGTGAAGATATTAACTAATAATAAATGTACAGTTCACTGAAAAGTTGGATTGGCAAAATTTTTATACATTTACTTTTTTAGGAAATGGCGCTATCAAAGAAGACGGATGTTCGTAAAATGTGGGAGAAGGTGCCTTTTGCTCTCGACTTCAAAATCTACGTGTTTAATTACACAAATGTCGACGAGATACAAAATGGCGGAGTACCAATCATTAAAGAAATCGGACCATACTATTTTGAGTAAGTGTTATTTTATGAATAAGGTACACAAAAAAATAGTATTATTCTCTATTTCTCTGGATTTCCATCATCCCATACAGACTTGATGACAATGATTGTTTCAACTTTAGCAGTACGGCTCGTTCAAATACATAAAGGATTTTCAAAATCGGTTCAGATGTGACGTAGAAATCGATTAACATAGGTACATCAGGAGTCGAGTCTCCTTTTTCCAAAATCGATTAAAAAAGCCTGCAGTCGGGATTTTAACCCAGGGATTTCCTATTAATTTCTGTTTTATTGCATTGCTCTTTTTAGTAAATAGGTATATTTATCATATAAAAATCGAGTTGGGTTAGATAGTGTTAATGAAATAATAGTAAAATCAATAAAAATTTACAAAAGTTTTTGAAAAATTTATGAAATTTCCGACTATGTCTATCATGTACAGAATCCATGATTGCATATTTCTTTACGCTGCCATTTACACGGTGTACATGTATATGTGTATTTTTCATTGAAAATAAAGCTCTTGCATGCCAAAAGTTTCTACAGGTAAAGAGTTATAAAATTAAAATAATTTCATACATGTTCCCAATAAACATATTTTTTTCCTTTACTTGAAAAAATGTTACTTGCTTTATACACCTTTACTATTTTGATTTCTGTCAAAAATGATGAACAAACTTTGTATAATTCACATCGGCTCTTTAAGAGCTCTTTAAGACTTGAAATAATTTGCACAAAATGACCGAGTCTCTAGTATAACGGGATTTAATTTCTATTGAACTTGAAATTGAAAATATTTATTTGAAACAATCATACAATTATACAGTTACAACATGTTGTTACGATAATAACTGCATTAGTCAGAGACTGTGTCGCAGTTATTAACGCCATCCACCTCCGGAAACCAAACGGAAGTTGTTCTAATAAGGATAAATAAAACTAACTAATGTTTTAAAATTAAAATTAATAAGTAATCTTGAAAGTTGCGTGTGTGAGTGTGTGTATGTGTGTACGTGTGTGTGTGGTGTTGTGTGTTGTGTTGTGATGTGTGTTTGAGTGTGTGTCTAAAAAAAATGTTATAATAACATAAATTGAATTAAATTAAGGGTTGTTTTAAATTTAATTAACTCTTCTACATCGTCGTATTTAAGCCTAAAAGCCATTGAAATAATTTCAATTATACTAAGACTAGGTATCGCTACATTATCTGTACATTATTATCGCTTAATTAACAGAGATGATACCGCCGTAATGTACTAATTATCACTATGATTGACCAAATAAAGAATAATACATATTGTTTTGTATTTTATTGGTGCCCAAAAAAAATATAAATTCGTACCAGAAACAAAAGTTTAAGCATTTGATAACGAAAATTTGGCTGTTCAAGGATCTCGGGCGAAGAGTCACCTGTGCTGCTTTTATTCTTGATGATATTTCTTTTTTCAAGTTAAAGGTTAGGTCAAAGTTATCAATTAGCAGGGCCTTCATGCACTCAATAGTAAGCCATATTACAGTTATACAGGTTCAAAGCAACCTATCATTTGCGACGATCGATTGGAAAAAAACTTGATTTTTCAATGACGTGGCTATTCCTTTGCTTCTATGAATAATATAATAGATTTCACGTTTTGCACAGTGCCGGTTTTAGCAGTAGCAGTGGCCCGGGCGAAATCTCTACGGCTCCCCTATATGTAAACTAAACCCATGAGAAAACCGACAAAGGTTGCAATATATTTTATTAAATCAACATTTTAATTAGTTTTTGTATAAATAAATAAATGTATTCTCTAGTCATACTGCACTAAAAAGATTTTTTGCTAGATTCCAAAACTTTACAAGAAGACGTTGTGTTAAGGAAAAGGCAAAATGAGGATAATCCTTTAAAGGCTTTCTTTTTTTTTCAATTTGCCTTCAGCCTTACCAAGTGTGTGTAACTATTACATATTCTTTATGAAAAAAAAGTATCTTCACGCCCATATCCCCGAAGAGGTAGGCAGAAACACAACCAGGGCACCCACGACTAGCCGAAGACACTAAGTCCCACAATGTGATAGGCGGCAAGCCTATCGCTAACTGGGTACATACCCAATGCCGAGGAACGTTTTTTTATTAGAAAAATGTAAAAACCCAATTCACTTTTTTTGTTGCTCGACCCGGGATTCGAACCCAGGACCTCATGCAGTCAAGTCCAACAAATGAACCGCTAGACCAAAGAGGTGATTGATGCTTTATGCTTTATGAACTTGGCTAAAATTCAACAAAATGGTAAAAATGGCTAAGCGCGAATCAGAAACTTTGAAAGCTTGCGTTGTAGAAATCATTGATTAGGGATAAATATTGAGAATAAGAAATAATATTTGACCGGATTATCAAAAATATGAATAAAATGTTTTAATACCAAACTAATTTTGCTTTCAAAACCTGTTTATACAAATGACTTTTTAAAAATTTGTTATATTTCAAAAACTACTGATTATATATTGTGCAAACCACTTTTGT
>NJDD01005447.1:38683-58362 GCA_002245505.1 Calephelis nemesis
ATTTATGGCAAGACTAGGTATATTGTGCAAACCACTTTTGTTTGAGTTTTTTATTTGAATCTAAAACATAGATTTTTCTGTATTTTCTGTATTTTCACTCTCATATTTGAGAAGTTAGAGAACAAGGATAATACCAGTAGGGTTACTCTCGAAACTCGATGTATGCAAAATTGGAAATTGGAATCGAAAATATCATTTTAGGTACTCTTGAACACAATGCTGTAGAAAAAATGAGATTTAGTTAAACAATAAATTAGTTAATGGGACTCATTTAATCCTTTTGAAACTAAATGTTAATAAGCCCCTAGAACCATGTTCGAGAGTACCTAAAATGACAAAACCATCTCCTATTTCCACTTTGTATGAAATCGATATTCAAGAGTAACCCTACAGTTTGGAAGTTTCTATATTTAAAACGATCAACTTTGTTTAAAAATGCAATATTGATCTCATTTTCAAAGAAATCTATCTATAAATATAAATCTAATAAAGAAGGCTATCTAGAAATGATAAATAGGTATCAAACATGTATAGATTTGTTTTGAAAAATTGTTTCAGTTTTTTTGCATTGGTCAAAGCGTTAAATCTGATGAGTATTGTACTAGCCTTAACTAGATCTGGTCATATTTCCTGATGACGAGGACTTGATGCTAAGGTCAGCATCATTTCTTCGATGATTGAACTGGAAGGTGGCTTATGGATAGTATTGTTTCATAATCTTTGTAGTTTATTTAAAGCACATTAAAAAGAGAGGTGATGTAAGTTAGATGTATGTAAATGTGTGTGTGTCTATCTGTAGCATTCTAATTTTTGAATGAATAGACCGATTTCTTGGCTACATTTTATATAGGTTTTGTAGAGAGACAAAATTTTTAACTTTACATACATACATATCTTCACGCCAAGTCCCTTACGGGTTAGGTAGAGAATATCGTGTGCCAGACCTAACGATCCTGAAAAACCTGTCTTGCTTCCTTCACATTCATTACCCTTTTCATACAAACACGCCGGTTTCGGAGACTCTTGACACCACCCTCGGATAATATCGGATAATAACTTTAAGATTATAGAAATTTTTTAATTAATAATAATAATAATAATAAATAAATTTAATAATAAATTTATTTTATTTCAAAAACAAGACATGTTAAACTTAAAATAAAAATGAGACAATAAAGTGAATCTTACATTAATTAAGCGACTTTCCAGGGGTCCCCAAACTAAGCAAAGCCTGTGTCTTGGGGTTCCAAATTAGAATATACCAATCGATTACAGATTACAATTACATTAATCTTGTATAATTCCTTTACGAGTATAATTATCTAAAAGGATCAAAATAAGAAACATAAATAATAAAAAAATAAATCAATCAAAAACAAATACTAATTAAAATTATACAACTAACGAAAATATTTATACCTATTTTAAACCTAAGAATTAAAGATAATTAGCGCGTACAGCATTTGAACCTAAGAAAGATTCAGTCTCTTCGTAGTTTAGTGTTTTTAACCAGGCTGTAAGTCTAACAGAACATTCTCTTAGTGAGCAATTTTTTATGTCGCAAACTTTGGAGACGTTATTATAAATGGCACCATATGCATAAGTCTGAAACCTTCTAGCAAAACTAGATTTTACTTTTGGCAATTTGTGCCTAAAAACTCTTTTTGTTAACGATGTTTGATAGGTACGGGAGTTTATCATGTTTTTGTGAGCTGAAGTACATGCGCTTAATATGTAGATTTGCCTGACTCTGAGCACTTCGATTTCACGATACAAAGCATCTGTAGAAAACCATGGAGGTTTGCGTACCATGGTTTTCAGGACTGCTCTTTGGATTATTAATTTAATTATTAACTTAATTTTAAGATTATTTTGAAACTCCATGTTTCTTATTTCAAATATAATCTGTCAAAAATGCTTTGCCTCAAGGTAAGTTAATTAATTAGGAAAGCAGTAATTAATTAGGATAAGAAATAAAAGTCATATTCTTATCCCAATTACCTAAAGTAATCTCGAGTTAAGTTTCTCTCTCGCCCTTAAGTACTTCTTCCGTGATTGGTCGTAACTTACAATTGCATTTACCGATGAAATACATATAAACTGATTAGGATAAAATCTGGTACAATAAATTAAAGAAATATTCTTATTCAAATAAGAATATACACCTTATATATACACCTTAACAACTTCCTAAGGTATTTTAATTTAAGCACTTGAATGAATGAACTATTTATTGGACATAATAAAATTTAAACGAAAGTAAATAGTATAGTTTGCGGGACACTTAATACGATTTTAACGTCAAACAAAGCGTTATCCACCAGACAACCTTTTTATTTAAGCAAACTATATAAACATATGTTCAGTAGTTAAAGATATTAAACATATGAAAATTATAACATAAGATTGAAATAATAGTAATTATATGAAGAAAACTGTAATTACTGTAAACGTAAAACTAAACATGATACACGGTTTTGAATTAAGACATAACAATGTTACAGTTTAAATGGAAGTAAATACCATATCAATTATCACAAAAGTAAATGGCCTTGTGCTTGAAATAAACTTCACCAAATTTGAAAAAGAGAAAAATTGTAAAGAAAGGTTAATAGTAGTACTCACAACAGTGTATCTATAGGACGAAACAACCACTAGGAATGGAGTTATAAAAATTTACAACAGGTGTTAAATCCTCAGCAGTTCAAATGGTTAGAGGAATAGTTGAGACGAAAGAGAGCTGGTTCATATCCTGACTCATTTTTTTTTAAATTTGTAGAAATATTATAGAGGTATAGAGAATATATATAATATAAAGATTAATAGAGAAAAATACAAAACGAATTTTATTCTTATTAAATTTGTAGAAATCTTAGCAACTTATACCAATGTTTTTTTTGCATGATAGAGAAAAATATAAGCGAAGTTTATTCTTATTGAATTTGTAGAAATCTTAGCAACTTATACCAATGTTTTTTGCATGATAGAGAAAAATATGAACGAAGTTTATTCTTAATAAATTTGTAGAAATCTTAGCAACTTATACCAATGTTTTTTTTTGCATGACTGAGAAAAATATGAACGAAGTTTATTCTTATTGAATTTCGTGTACATATTGAGTAAAATTAATATATATATATATATATTTTACTTTTCTGTAATTTTGTGCTGTTGAAGTTTAAATCACTCACGCATGTAATGATGAATCAATTAGTGTACATGTGTTCTAGATACCACCACCAAGTCTCACTCGATGAGTTTACATTAGGATACCCAAAAATATTATAAGTAGATGTAAAAAATTAAAACTAATTTTGTTAATCCTTTTTTTTTTGCTATATTAGGAAAAAAAATAACTTCAAAATAATTAGGATAAAACAATGTCTGTTTCCCAGCTAGTTACGAAAAACGCTTGTTACAAAATGTATTTTTTGTTAATTTTAATTTATGTTGAATTTTACTTAATCTGTCAAATGCTTAATTTAGATTACTATATTTGTTTTTTTTATGACATTGGAAGGCAAACAAGCAGACGGATTTCCTGATGCTAAGAATTCACGCCGCCTAGAGACACCAAAGCTGGTAATGGTGCGTTGCCAACCAGAGGCCGGGATGTTAGGCCTCGAGCAAAAGTAAGTTTACCGGCTACCTTACCCTCCGAACCGGAATACGTCATGACGCAATGGCGTCAGGAATAGGTAAGGCGGTGGTACCAATCCGGGTGAGTCACTGCGAAACTCTACCACCTAGTCAGATGACACGATGTTAGTGACGGCAAGCCTATGCTCGCCTTTTACGAGCTTCCTGGCACAGGAAAGCAGATGGTCTATTCTACAAAACCCGGACCAACACGGGGATTTTATTAAAACTTTTAGCAATATAATACTAATTAAATTACATTACGCATTCTATAAAAGTGCTACTGGAAACAATAGAATAGGGTACTTGAAAACTTCTCAAACTTAATAATATTATCTACTTACATATTGTCAATCATAAGTGTACTAAAATATTTTTTTCTCTTGCTAACAATATTTTCAAAAAAAAGTATCTTCACGCCCATATCCCCGAAATGGTAGGCAGAGGCACAACCAGGGCACCCACGAGTAGCCGAAGACACTAAGTCCCACAATGTGATAGGTGGCAAGCCTATCGCCAACCGGGCACATTTCCAATCCCGACCAACATTTTTTTTTATTAGAAAATTGGAAAAATCCAATTTCCTTTTTTGTTGGTCGACCCGGGATTCGAACCCGAGACCTCACGCAGTCAAGTCCAACACCCGGACCGCTAGACCACAGAGGCGACTAATATTTTCTACACCAAAAGTATCACTGTGTTAAATCACTTTCGTAAAATTATTTTAGGAGCTAGATATGTGTTGATCGTTTTGGCGAAACAACACAATATTATTTTAATGTGCAATGTTACATTGTATACAGGGAGTGGAAAGAAAAAGTAGAGCTAGAAGACCACGAAGACTCGGATACCATTACATATAAGAAGAAGGACACTTTTTTATTCAAACCGGAACTATCTGGGCCAGGGTTGACTGGGGAGGAGACTATCGTGATGCCGCATACCTTCATACTGGTAAGCTGTTGCAAAACTTAAACATACTAATATTTTTCATACTCGTGTTTTATATCAATTTGACACATAATATACAATGTGTCCTAAAATTCAACTTACCAATAATGCTATACCGAGATTGTTTGGTTTTTATTTTTATTTTTTCGGTTGTTTGTTACGCGATTACTCCGTCGTTAATAAGCCAACCGATTTTGATGTTTTTCTTTTAGAAAAATAGATCCTGACTTCGAGTTGGTCCCATATTAATTTTATCATGATTTAACTTGTGGTTTTCGAGTTATACTTAATAAGGCTAAAGAAAACTACTAGTTTTATGTTGATAAACTTTATGTGGGACCAGTTCGGAACCATTTGCTTACATGAAATATTTGGAGTCGGTTTATGCAGTTTTATTGCACTTGATTATGTATTAGCCACCTAAATATCACAACTGTTCACCACAGTGCCAAACAATAAGATATTTTATGTAGTTTTAAAATTGAGTTAATGGTATTCTGTCAAGTTAAAAAAAATGGTTGCCTGTAAAGTCGGTTTTACGGGCGAAGATTTTACGCGACAACGTCTTTTTCTCGGTAGAATATTTATTGATATGAATATTATTAAAGAGTAGGAGAGAGACGCAAGGCATTCGCCGCTCCGGCGGGCCTCTCTCTCGTTCGGTGACTCATCGTAACGTTACCGGGCGTTACACTTTTTCATGAGTGACTCCGAGCCGCAACCTAATTTAAGACGTTGTCACGTCAAAAATTTACTCATCTTTATAATGGCAGGGTATGACAAAAATGCACGAACACTATAATGGTAAATTATTGTATAGTACGATTAATCAGGAATCTAAAATGGTGTAATATTGGAAACATACTAACAACAAAAAAGTTGTCTATAATTTGTTATAACGATTCCGTTTTTTCTTATTTCTCTCTAGGTCGTCATTGCCATGTGCACTTTCTGGTCCTCTCTTATCATTGAATTTTAGGAAACGTTGTAAATTACTAATTTTATTTATTTATTTCATTTTTATGATATTGGAAGGCAAACAAGCAGACAGATTATCTGATGGTAAGAAATTCACGTCGTCTAGAGACACTAAAAATGGTAATGGTGTGTTGCCAACCTGAGGCCGGGATGTTAAGCTACGAGCAAAAGTAAGTTTGCCGGCTACCATATCATACTACCGGAACAAGTCAATGGCAATCACTGACACTATGGCGGCAGAAACGTTGTGGTACCTATTCCGCCGTCGCATTGCTAGTGACGGTAAGCCTATGCTCGCTTTTTACTAGCTTCCTACCAGGAAGGCAGATGGTCTATCCCGCAAAAGAGCAAGGACCAACACGGGGAACACTTAAGTTCAATAATCCTATCAATATTAGAAATGCGAAAGTTTGCATGTTTGTTTTATTACTACTTCGCGAAAAACTACTGAACCTATTTTCATGAAATTTGACACACACATAGAGGGTAACTAGTATTAAAACTTATGATAGTTTTTATTCCGAAAAATTATTACTGTGGACCATTAACCACGCGGGCAACACCGCGGGCATTATTCATGAAGCATTATTGATCCATTTTCAATTTCCATCTAAAATAGTTATAAATTTACCTTTGCTTTCAGAGTATGATAAACACAGTAATCCGAAAGAAGCCAGGAATGTTGAGTGTAGCGGGGAAAGCTATCAACGGTATCTTTGACAACCCTACCAATGTGTTCTTACAAACCAAGGCCTTGGATATTTTATTTAGAGGAGTTATTATTAACTGTGATAGAACAGAGTTCGCAGCGAAGGCAGCTTGCACAACGATTAAAAAGGAAGCAGGGGATAGCTTAATATTTGAACCGAATAATCAGTTTCGTTTTTCATTATTCGGAATTGTAAGTTTTTAATTCCGAAACGTTTTTTCAATAAACGCTTCTCCGCTTGATAATTTGTGGAGAGAATGTTCGTTTATTATTTTTAATAACAAACATAACCTATAATCTATGAACGTTTCGCCGATACAATGATTCTCTTAAGAAAGTTACGATGGCAGAACTTTCCCAGTACGAACGTTTCGCCTATAGAATGTTCTTTTTTAAAAGAAACATCAGGTGAAAAACCATGCAACTTGCGAATATCGAACATTTTGAAACGACTATGAAAATTCAGAAACAAAATATTTATACGCAAAATCTTTTATAAAATAAATATTAAATAATAAAATTTTAATCCTGGAAAAATACGTAGAGAAAAAATAAATCTTAATTTTTCAGTTTTATCATGCGAAGACCGACATCTGAAGACCGGCGGAGTCGCGGGCGGAAGCTAGTATAATATACATACATACATACACACATATCTTCACGCCAAATCCCTTACGGGGTAGGCAGAGTATCGAGTGCCAGATCTCACGATCCTGACAAACCTATCTTGCTTCCTTCACATTCATTATCCTTTTCATACAAACACGCCGGTTTCGGAGACTCTTGATAATACCACCCTCGGATAATATCCGATTGATCTGATCGTGAAATGTCAGCCTTGGTCTCCCCAGGTGCCTACATCCTACATAGTATAATATAAGTTTGCGTATACCCGTCGCTAGAGCCTCTTATAGTTCTGCGGGAACCCTTAATAGAAATTTCTTAATGGTCTATTAAAAGCTATTAAAATATATAAATTTTATATTAAAGTTTGGAGTTTAACTTGAACTAGAAGCAAGCCTTTCATAACTTATCTTATTGAAGTAGACTCGACTGTTTATTCTGATTCATAATTTGGAATTAATGTAAATTTACTTAGAATCTTAGTTGCTATTTTCCTGATAATAGTTTAACTTCCAATTATCTACAAGAAAGTAATGATTTGTATTTGGAGCTAAGTAAATGGCATTATGATTACGTCGAAAGTTATGTCTTTGCCATGCTATGCCTAGGAAAGTAAAGAAAGTATCTTCACGCCCATATCCCCGAAATGGTAGGCAGAGGCACAACCAGAGCACCCATGAATTGGCTAAGATATTGAGTCCCACCATTTGACACGGGCACATATCCAATCCCAAAATTTTTTAGAAAATTAAAAATACACACTTTCTGAATTTTTGTTGCCGGACCCGGGGATCGAGCACGGGACCCCAAAAAGTCAAGTCCGACGCCAGACCGCTCGACCACGGCGATACCTGCTATGCCATAAACCTAGAAAATAACCTAAAAAGAAATTATTTTCTTTTCTAAAATATGTTAAAATCTCTTTGCTCTTTTCTTTTTATATTATATTAAGACTAGAAAAAAGGACAAACTTAAGATTTCCAAAATAAGGAAAAAGTTTCCCGTAAACATGCTTACACCCGTAGGGCTTATGCTTAAACTTTGTACTGTCTACATTTTTATGTAAATAAAATTTTGCTTCTAAGCGATTTTGCTTCAAGGTAACATTTGGTTACGTTGACGAATCATAAGATAATTGAATACATACATACCTTTAAGCATTTTTTAATAAAAAGTTTTGCCTTACCTATTTTACCGCCTTACCTATTTTAATTATCATCAGCCGTTAGTGTTTCCATTTCAATAGTTAAGTTTTTTTTTAATAATGGAAGACAAACGAGCAGTTTGATTTCCTGATGGTAAGAAATTCACGCAGCCTATAGACACCAAAGTTGGTTATAGTGTGTTGTCAACCTGAGGCCGGGATGTTAGGCCCCGAGCAAAAGTCAATTTACCGGCTAAGTCAATTTACCCTCCGAACCGAAACACGTCAACTGCGACCATTAGACATCATGGCGGCAGGAATAAGTAAAGCGGTGGTACCAATCCGGGCGAGTCGCTGCAAAAATTTACCACCTAGTAGGATGTCACGGTGTTAGTGACGGTAAGCCTATGCTCGCTCTTTTATGAGCTGCCTGGTAGGAAGGCAGATGTCGATGTCAGCAATACGCTAGTTTTTGTACCACCTAGTAAATCTCATACGTTTCAGAGAAATGGTACAGTTGATAGGCATGTGGTAACCGTCCAGCGTGGTATTGGCCATGTGATGGATGTTGGAAAAGTGGTAGCTATCGATGGCGAAACAGAACAGACCGCTTGGACAGGGGAATGCAACAAGTTTGAAGGAACTGATGGGACTGTTTTCCCGCCTTTTGTAAAGGAAACAGACCGACTGGAGTCCTTCTCTGGAGACTTCTGCAGGTAAAATGTTATCGTTCAACTTACAAACTGGTACACGGCTTTGAAAATTTAGCACAGAATAAGTACTAGTACAGTTAGCATGACAAGACTTACAATAATTTCAAAAGACCAACTTATTAATTTTCAGTCATTTCAATTCTTTTTTTTAAATATATTTTTATATTTGTGTATATTTCTTTGTGATATTATTATTAGGTATTTCATATATTTTAATACCTATATATTGATAGACCACTTGCTAAATCTAACCTTCTAATAACACATTCGACTAACACCGCTTTAACAAACTTTTTTTATAATATTGGAGGGAAAAAAGCAGATAGAGTTCCTGATGGTAAGAAATTCACGCCGCCTAGAGACACTTAAGGTGGTTATGGTGCGTTGCCAACCAGAGGTCGGGATGTTAAGCCTCAAGCAAAAGTAAGTTTACTGGCTACCCTAACCTCCGAACCGAAACACGTCAACCTCAAGCGCTGACGTTATGGCGGCAGAAATAGATAAGGTGGTGGTACCAAGCCGGGCGAGTCGCTGCGCAACTCTTCCACCTAGTCAGATATCACGGTGTTGGTGACGTAAAGCCTATGCTCGCCTTTTATGAGCTGCCTGGCAGGAAAGCAGTTGGTCTATTCTGCAAAGGAGCCCGGACCAACACGTGGGGAAAAACCATATATATTCTTAACTAGCTGTCACGGCGAACTTCGTTCCACCCGCTCCGTTTGTATGGGAAAATTTTAAATGTTGGTTTTCCTAGTTTCCTTGCAGTTTTTTTCTTATTTATTATCTTTTAAATCTTCCCTGGACTTTTACAAATAATTCAAAACCAAAAGGAGCCAAATCGGGCCAGCCGTTCTCGAGTTTTAGCGAGACTAACGAACAGCAATTGATTTTTATATATATAGATTTGGTATTTCATAAATTCTTGTAATTTGTCCAGGGACAATTGCTTTCTAATATTTTTTCAGAACCTTTAAACCATGGTTTCAAAAAAAGACGAGCTACAAAGGCATCCATACAAATCGATACACAGTGAATATTGGAGACCTGGAACACGACCCTGAACTCCATTGCTACTGCATGCCTCAGGACAGCTGTCCTCCAAAGGGGCTCTTCGACCTATTCACCTGTGCTGGCGCACCAGTTTATGTGTCCATGCCACATTTCTACGATAGTGATCCTGAATTATTAAAAAATGTTAAAGGATTAAACCCAGATGTTAACGAACATGAAATAGTTATTGATTTTGAACCGGTTTGTATAAACTCAATTATTCTAAAATTACTTAGTGGTTCAGGTGTTGGAATCGACTGCATGAGGTCCCGATTCGAATTCTGGGTCGGGCAACAAAAAGAGAATTTGGCCTTCCCAATTTTCTAATAAAAAAATGTTGCTCGGAATTGGATATCTGCCCAGTTGGCAATACTTGGGACTTTGGGTGGGACTTAGTGTCTTCGGCTAGTCGTGGGTACCATAGTTGTGCCTCTGCCTACCTCTTTGGGGATTTGGGCGTGAAGATACTTTTTTTTAAGTAGATATTTTTATTTCTATTGCATTTTCCTTTTTGTTTAACTAGATATAGTCTGTGGGTTGGTATGCATATCAAAATTATTTACCTTTCAAGCTGGAACTCTTTTAAAGATATAAAAATTAGTCTACGTCCTCTGTGTCTCAGATCATCGCCTAGTTTGATTGTATGTATGAAGCTGCCCAGTAAAGTATGCCAGCTTATAAAAGGCGAGCATAGACTTACAGTCACAGGTAGAACAGGAAATCCTGATAGTAAGAAATTCGGGTCACCTAGAGACACCAAAGGTAGTAATGGTACGTTGCCAACCTGAGGCCAGGATGTTAGGCCTCGAGCGAAATTAAGTTTACCGGCTACATTACTCTCCGAACTGGAATACGTCAACGGCAAGCGCTGATGTTATGAAGGCATAGAGTCGTTTCAAAACTCTACCATCTAGTCAGAAGTCACGGTGTCAGTGACGGTAAACCTATGCTCGCCTTTTACGAGCTGCCTGGCAGGAAGGCAGATGGTAAATTCTGCTAAGGAGCCCGGACCAATTCAGTAGACTTCCTACACTGATAGACGGATAGTGAAATAGTTTAGCAGTAGAAACTATTAACAGATGATGTAGTCATCATATTCCCACGCCAAACATTTTACTTCTGTCTGCTTGTTTGCCTTTGAATATCATTAAAAAAAACACTGTATTTAAAAAACTCACTCAGATAGTTTCAGCATTTCATTTTTTCCTTCCGTCATAACGCCGTGCCCAATTTAGAAGATAAAGTAGTTGGTATACTAATTTATGTAAACGACTTGAGATTTTAGTCTCAGGCTAGCAACACTTTTTAAGGTCAGCATAATTTTAAAAATATTTGCACACCACAATGTGGTAGAATATGTTAGTATTAACAAATATCTTATGTAACAGCTTCTAGCACACGTGTTCAGAAAATAAATAAATTTCATTTTTATTTTTCTCAAATAAAACTTGGTAGCAAATTAGATAACTTATGTTCATCTAAGGGCATAATAACATTCAGACAATTATCATAGTAAAGGATTTTTACAAAAAAAGTATCTTATTTTATACATTCAGACAATTATCATAGTAAAGGATTTTTACCAAACGCCGACGCTGGAAACAAAACTTATTATGGAAATTGAATCTTTCAGTTAACTGGCACACCATTAACCGCAAGACAACGCGTACAACTAAATATCAAGTTATCACAAACGGAGAAGATAGAAATGTGCAAAAATTTACCGAACACGATAGTGCCTATGTTATGGATCGAAGAAGTAAGTTTTACAAATAAGCTAGAATAAAAAAATACGTTAATTCTCATTTTAACCGTACATGCGATTAAATATACCACTTCCTAAAAAATTCCTACGTAAGAAACTCAGTCTATTTTTTCTAATTTTTAAATCCTACTATCATACTTCATACTAATTTTATAAAGAGGAAAACTTTGTTTGTTTGTTTGGTTGTAATGAATAGGCTCAAAAACTACTGGACCGATTTTAAAAATTCTTTCACCATTCGAAAGCTACATAATCCACGAGTGACATTAGGCTTTGTTTCATCCAAATCGGTATAGTAGAAGCCAAGTTACGCAGGCGAAGCGGCGTGAAACTGCTAGTAGAACGATAAAAATAAAATCACCAACGTTGTAATATTTTACTAATGTACAATTGTTGAGAGATCGATAAAAGCAATATTTTTTTATGTGGATATTAGCATTCGCCCGCGACTTCCATCCGAAAAATGAAGACTTATTTTTTTTCTACGTATTTTTCCAGGAAAAAAAGTATCCTATTTTATGCCCAGGATAATAAGGTATAATTGTAACAAGTTTCATTGAAATCGAAACGTGATGCCTGAACATACAGATAGACAGACAAAAAAATTTTAATCACATACTTGTGTTTAGTATCGATCCAGTAATAGTAGTAACATTTATTTATTCAATATTTTCAATGTACAGAATTGACCCTTCTACAGATTTACTATATGTGTAGATTATGTTATACCATTATAAAATGCTACTTAAATAAATTTTAACATTTATTTAATGTTGAATTGTTAATGAACTGGAAGTTTTTTTTAAATACGTTAGCTCATAAAGGAAAATATTTGTTATATGAAGACAAGCCATATGCAGAGCAAGATTGTTTTTATTTCATTACCGTATATTACAGTTTTTATTAAATAAGCCTACGTTTCTTTTAAGTAAAAAGAACATTTTAATGATTTTATGTAGGATAAAAATATGCTCTTTGTTGATTCAAGACTCTTGTTTAAAATGAACAAACTTTATCCTGGACTAAAGAAACAATCATAGGACAAAATGGGTCATTAACATGACAAGTAATGGTAGTCATACGCAATGTCTTGCTAGGAAGGCTACTGGTACTAGCGTCACCACAGCGGCAGTTTCTCCTTCTTTTCACTACCGTTCCGGAGGGTACTGTAGTCGGGTACATTAGCAAGTTATTTGCTTAAAACTCTGAGCCTTTACCATGATTTGGTATAGATTACGTTCGGTAAGTTACGTATCGAAATCTATGACACTTTTGGTCTGAAATGTGTTTCCAATAGTTACCGATAGAGGCGCTGTTCAAAGTTTTTATACAAATAATTTACAGAGGAGCGAGTATAATAAATTTGAGAACAACGACAAATTTACAATATGGTGACCATAGGGCACGTTTGTCTCTTACCGACAGGAGAACCTTATTATTATTCGATATTTTATGTCATAAAAAGGGATGGGTTTTCTAACAAACAGTTTCGTATCTTCTACAAATGAAATACATACGATTTAGCAGACGAATATGTGCTGATATAATATATTTCTGAGAGAATTTTCACGTTTCAAATCAACATGGGATTTCTTTCGCCATTTATATTCTGGAGTTATTTTACGAAAAACCGTCCTTTCATCCTAAAATATTCGCACCAAACTTTAATCCGATTAGTTCAAGAAAGGTTTTTTAGACAATGTAAGAAAACTACCGGCTTTAAGGATTTTAGTCTCATTTATAAACTTTATTACTAATACCGTAGGACGTTCGTAACTTGTCCATTTTTAAAACCTGAAAGACCTATTTGACTGATCTTTTTTCTACAGTTTTAGGGGGCTTGGGAGATTTTTCTGATGCTATGAAATGTTTCCAACATGTGCTCATCCGCTAAATAGACCAGACCATTTGCCTCTCAGACAGGCTGCATGTCAGAGGCTAGCACTGGTTGA
Organism: Calephelis nemesis; assembly: GCA_002245505.1. Classification (NCBI taxonomy): domain Eukaryota; kingdom Metazoa; phylum Arthropoda; class Insecta; order Lepidoptera; family Riodinidae; genus Calephelis; species Calephelis nemesis. The sequence continues at coordinate 52,209 of NJDD01005447.1, forward strand.
AAAGCTCTTTAGCAACTACATGTCACTGATTGTAAAATACTGTGTAGCGTCCGGTTAGGGATCCACAACCTTACCTATTCCTGGCGCCATAATGACTTCCATATTCTGGTCCGGAGGGTAGGGTAGACTGCCACTATAAGTCTTACATCCCAACCACAATACAGTGATTTAAAATTATCTTCACGCCCACATCCTCGAACAGGTAGGCAGAGGCACAACCAGGGCACCCACGACTAGACGAAGACACTAAGTCCCACAATGTGATAGGTGGCAAGCTTATCGCCAACCGGGCACATATCCAATCCCGAGCAACATTTTTTTTAAATTAGAAAATAGGAAATACCACATTTTTTTTGTTGCTCGGCCCGGGATTCGAACCCGGGACCTCATAAAGTCAAGGCCAACAATTGGACCACATAAGTGATCAAATATATACCGTACAGATACAGTGACCTATGGTGTCTTTTACGCAAGGCTATCTATCTTAAGAGATAAGAGAGCCGTGTACTTGTTTTTTTTTTATAACATTGGAAGGCAAACAAGCAGACGGATTTCCTGATGATGAGAAATTCCCTCCGCCTAGAGACACCAAAGCTGGTAATGTTGCGTTGCCAACCAGAGGCCGGGATATTAGGCCTCGAGCAAAAGTAAGTTAACCAGCTACCTTACCCTCCGAACCGGAACACGTCATGACGTTATGGCGGTAAGAATAGGTAAGGCGGTGGTACCAATCCGGATGAGTCGCTGCGAAACTCTACCACCTAGTAGGATGTCACGGTATTAGTGACGGTAAGCCTATGCTCGTCTTTTAAGAGCTGCCTGGCACAGGAAGGCAGATGGTCTATTCTACAAAGAAGCCCTTACCAACACGGGAAAAGCTTGTTCGCTAAACTCTAAAAACAACTCCCATAAATATAACAGCTGTCGTTCTGAAGCTAGTATAATAAAGTAGTACTAGTGGTCGCCCGTTGGCCGAAATTCGAACGTAAAAAATTTTAATATCTTGTTGATAAGAACGCAATCTTCATTTCTCAAGACCAACTACTTTGTTTCCAAACTTTCTAGTGCGTCATCTGTGATCTTTTACCGTTATCATCAAAATTATATTTGTTTGTGTGAGTCAAATGCATGGTAGTGTGGGTAATGTTTTGTTTATTGATTTAACGTACTTTTTAAGCATTATCATTGAAACATATTAGCGTTCTGCGCTTCTCCTAAACATAAACTATAAGTGTGCCAAATTTTATGCTCCTCCTTCAACGCAATTTTCGTAAAAAGGGATTCAAAGTTTTGGCATCACGTATTAAGTAATATACAGATTTGAGTAAGCTTGCCAGTTGCCCTACTGTAAAATTAGTACAAAACCATTGCCATCACCAAAAATGTTTTAAATTGCAAATTATTAATTTAAACTATGAATGTACTTCGTATACATACCATAAATGTTACTGGTGTGCTATTATCTTTTCAATTTCCAGGGGTTCGCCTTAAACAAGACTTTCGTGAACATGTTAAAGTATCAACTGTTTATCCCCAAACGTGTAATTACAGTAGTAGTGTGGACCTTGACTACGATCAGCTTCTGTTTGTTAATAGCCTGCACAGTATTCCATTTCAGGGGTTAGTATTTTATGCTACTTTTTACGATATTGAAAGGCAAACAAGCAGACAGATTTCCAGATGGTGAGAAATTCACGACGCCTAGAGACACCATATGTGGTAATGGTGCGTTGCCAACCTGAGGTCGGGATGTTTGATGTGTTATACTATAGTAAAGCAAACAAGACACATATTTAAGGGCCTTAATGTGACCTTTAAAACCTTTTTCAACGCCTCTGTAGTCTAGCGGTCCGGCATCGGACTTGACTTCTAGAGGTCTCGGTTTCGATCCCCGGGTCAGGCAACAAAAACAAAACTATGACACGGCAGTTATCGCCTCTGTGGTCTAGCGATCTAGCGTCAGACTTGACTTCTTTTGGTCCCGAGTTCGATGTCCGGGTCAGGCAATAAAAATTTAGGAACTGTGTATTATCAATTTTCTAATAAAAATAACGTGGCCCGATTGGTATGTGCCCGATTGGCGACAGGCTTGTAACCTATCACATTGTGGGACTTAGTGTCTTCGGTTAGTCGTGAGTGCCCTGGTTGTGGCTCTGCCTACCTCTTCGGGGATATAAATATGACTGAATGTGAATATACGTTCCCCCGTGTTGGTCCGAGCTCCTTTGTAGAATAGACCATCTGCCTTCCTGCCAGGCAGCTCGTAAAAGGCGAGCATAGGCTCACCGTCAATAACACCGTGACATCTTACTAGGTGGTAGAGTCTCGCAGCGACTCGCCCGGATTGGTACCACCGCCTTACCTATTCCTGCCGCCATAACGTCAATGCATGCTGTTGACGTGTTCCGGTTGGAGGGTAAGGTAGCCGGTAAACTGACTTTTGCTCGATGCCTTACATCCCGGCCTCAGGTTGGCAACGCACCATTACCACCTTTGGTGCTCTAGGCGACGTGAATTTCTTACTATCAGGAAATCAGTCTGCTTGTTTGCCTTCCAATATTATTTAAAGTATTAGTAATAATGCGTCAACACAAACATAAAACCTTACAGCACGCTAATGACTTATTGGATTATTGTAATAATATTGCTTTCACGGTTAAGCACAAATGATATAAAAATGTGTTGCAAACCTGCGGTTGAGATGTAAAGTCTTTTTCGTGACCATCCACAAAACTGTACCATACCAGAAGAAACGCTGCAGGAATCTACTATCGTAATAAGGTGTTAGTCCACCTTGTTCAAGACCCAGGTGTCTACACACTTGGGTCTTAAACAAGGTCTGATGGAAACTTCCTGGACAGGCTAGATAATTTACATGGGGCAAATGAGTTGCTTTGACAAAACAAGAAATATAATTTTAAACTTTAAGTATTATGAAACGTTAACATGTTAATTTTAATACCTTCAAACGATTTCATTAATGCCTAGTTCCTATATTCAAGAAACAAGTAATTTTTGCTTACCGTTCGTAACTTTTTTTGTACGAATAGTAAACATTCGAACTACGGTCGCTGTATATTAATAGCTCAAAACATTTTGTGTACTTAGGAGCAACGCTTCGTTTCTTTTAGATAAACAACCAATGGTTATACCAACTTGATTGATTATAGGAACCGGCCTTAAGTAAATCATCTAAGTACAAAAAAAGGTTTTGATTTTCCTGGAAATCATCATCATCACATCATCTGATCCACACTTGGTGGAAATGGAACCACCTCGGAAGTATGGTCTACTAAATAAAAGTAGATTTTTGTTGAACTGTTCGGAAATGACGGAAAAACGTACTTACGTACAAAAAATTAGGAGTCGAGCATTTAAACTCCTCCTTTTTCGAAGTTGGTTATAAGGTACAAAGAGAGTACTGGTCATAGCTTATTTTATAACATAAAGGTTTTCTTTTAACTAATACCTTAAAGAAATGATAGACTGGAAATTTAATACTAAACATTGACATACATAATATAATAATTAAGTACAATGGAAGAATTTATCTAAACTTATTTTTGATATCATGAAGGTTGACTTTTAACTAACTCCTTAAAGAAACTGTAAGACTGGAAATTTCATACTACATACATAAATACATATCTTCACGCCAAGTCCGTTACGGAGTAAGCAGAGAGTATCAAGTGCCAGACCTCACGATTCTGACAAATTTAATTATAAACATTAACATACATAATATATAATGTCGTCGTGGTTTTTTTTTTCAGAACAAATAATGCGTTTCGGTGTTCAACAACAGTCCCCATCTAAAGTGAAACCAATGGAGACCAGCGACCATCCGAATAACAACAACCACTCAGAACTACCGAAAATTGAAATGTGATTCAGTATAACAGTTTTGAAAAATCATAAAATTAAGTAGTTTCATATTCTTAGGCGCACGAAAATCAACTTAGTATTAGTATGTGTTTTAATTTTGTATACAAGAAAAAGTTCTCTAGTCGCAAGCTCTAAGATGAATAAATTAATATATTTTTTGCTTTAGCATCGTGCATAATATGTGAAGGTTATTTTTCCTACAGATTTGTGTATCAGTAATAGTAATCCTATCCTATTAATATTATATTTTGTCCGTTTGTTTTTTGTTTGGTAGTCCTTCTCGCAAAAACTGTTAAACCGATTTTCATGAAGCACACACATAGAGGCTTATTTTTATTAACACATATAATAGTTTTTATCTAAAAAAAGTGAGTTTGTGTATGTATGTGTGCGTGCCTGTGGCATCATTACTATTGAACGGATAAACATATCCCGAGACAGATTTTTTGGTTGATAGCTGACGTATTCGAGAAGGTTCTTAGCTATATTACATGTAAGTTTAGTGGGGGGTTAATTAAATTAATAATTATTAATATTGTTGTTATGTACAGGAGTTAAGTATACTCAAGTTTCTGAATAATCTGAAAGTACATAACATGAGTAAATCTCTTCAGAGTTCAGGACCTAAATTAAGACTACCTTAACTAAACCGCATGCTAATCTAAATTAAAGCTAATTTAATTTAATAAAACTACACTCTATAAACTTGTTTTAATATAACTACCTATCTAAAATTATATTATTCTTGTATCGTTTATTCTTTGTGTTTAAGTATGGTTCATTTTTAACCCATGGGGTAAAGGAGGGGTGTTATAAGATAGATGTGTGTCTGACTGTGGCAGCATTACTTTTGAAATAATTGTTATATTTTTGAAATAATTGATGGATGGACCCATGTCGTAACAAATTTTTGTTTGATAGCTAACGTGATAGATGGTTTTTGGCTATAGGGGTTGTAGGGTTAATAATTAAGATACTAAATCAGTATAAATAAGTTAATATTTGAATATAACTATAAGCGAAAATTGATTAATAAAATCCACCTTTCTTAGTAGTTTCTATTACCCCTAGGACTTCGTCTAAAACTTTTTTTTTATGTTATGGTAAGGCAAACAAGCAGACGGATTCCCTGATGGTAAGAAATTCACGCCGCCTAGAGACACCAAAGATGGTAATAGTGCGTTGCCAACCTAAGGTCATTGTGTTAGGCCTCGAGCAAAAGTAAATTTACCGGCTACCTTACCCTCCGAATCGGAACACATCATGACGTTATGGCGGCAGAAATAGGTAAGGCGGTGGTACCAATCCGGGCAAGTCGCTGCGAAACTCTACCACCTAGTCAGATGTCACGGTGTTAGTGATGGTAAGCCTATGCTCGCCTTTTACGAACTGCCTGGCAAGAAAGGCAGATGGTCTATTCTGCAAAGGAGCCCGGACCAACACTTGAAATTATTCAGCTACCCTAAGGGAACCTATTTAGATACTAAGATTAAAAACTAGTCTATGTCCTTCTCTGAATGCTTTATTTGTTTCTGTAATAAATTAATTCAAATCAGTTCTACGGTTTTCATTAAGTAATTATAGTCGATTTGGGTAAATAAAAACAAGTTCTAATACATTCTTAAGGAAATTTATTTCTTAGTCAAACCCATAAAAAACATCGAATTCTTTTTTTTAATGATAATCTATTTTTTTTAATGATAATGTTTCTTTTACCTGTACATTTGTATCCATATCCTTTATTACCCACATTTATCGTATTATATAACAAACACATTTAAATGGAACCAAAATAATACATTTTCAATAAAATAAACCTTTATTAAGAAAACACGACAAACAAGAGTAATATGGACATAACAACAGCAAAACGAGAATAATATATGAACAGAAAATGTAATAAACAAAGGCAAATGGCTGACAACTTGGATATCCTGGGGTGTATCTGCATAGCGTACGGGCAATTTATTTCAATTTGAAATATTCGAGTTGGTGACTTAAAGACAAGAAGATATTTTCTGCTGTGTAAGGATGTGCTGAAAGAAATTGTTTTTTGTGTTATTCTTCGTTGAATTTGGAGGCAAGTATTTCCTGATGTTAATGGCTGCATACACATTAAGGTAAAAAAGTTGCTTGAATTATTACTATTTCATAAGTTTTACTAGATTTAGTAATACCTAAGTCATTTAAACATGGTGGCATACACACGCGCGAGCGCGCACACACACACACACACAAACACACACACACACACACACACACACACACA
>NJDD01005447.1:60563-98657 GCA_002245505.1 Calephelis nemesis
TGTTAGAGACTTAGACTTACCTAAGGAAAAATCTGAAATATTAGGTTCAAGATTAAATCAATGGAATCTTCTTCAACCCGAAGTTTGTGTTACAGCATACCGTAAACGGCATAGTTCGTATGTGGATTTCTATTCTAAAGATGGAGATTTAATTTATTGTAACGATGTTGTTGGTTTATTGGATAAATTGGGCCACCAGCATTCAGCAGATGAATGGAGGCTGTTTATAGATTCATCTAAAACTAGCTTGAAAGCTGTGCTTCTTCACAATGGAAACCAATATCCATCCATTCCAGTGGCATACGGTGCACATTTTAAAGAAACTTATGACGTCTTAAAGCATTTATTGACTAAAATAGAATATGATAAACATCATTGGGCAATATGTGCTGACTTAAAAGTGGTTGCTTTACTTCTAGGATTGCAAACCGGATACACGAAGTACTGTTGTTTTTTATGTGAGTGGGATAGCCGTGCAAAAGCTGAGCATTATGTGAGACAAACTTGGCCACTGAGAACTTCTTATGATCCAGGTCAGAAAAATGTAAAAAACGACTCATTAGTAGATCCAAAACATGTACTGTTACCACCTTTACACATTAAATTAGGGTTAATCAAAAACTTTGTGAAAGCAATGAACAAAGACGGCCCAGGCTTTAAGTTTCTAAAGCAAAAATTTCCAGCTTTAAGTGATGCAAAATTAAAAGAAGGTATTTTCAATGGCCCAGACGTTAAGAAGTTAACAAAAGATCCGTCGTTTATTTCTACGTTAAACCCTGAAGAAAAAACTGCTTGGTTGGCATTTGTTCAAGTCACGGAAAATTTTTTGGGAAATAAACGATCGCCTCAATATGAAAGCCTTGTAAACCAATTGTTACATGCTTATAAACAACTGGGGTGCAATATGTCATTAAAAATACACTTTCTGCATTCGCACCTTAATTTTTTTAAAGAAAATCTAGGCGCAGTGAGTGATGAGCACGGTGAGCGCTTTCACCAAGAAATTGCCTCAATGGAAAAGCGTTATCAGGGAAAATGGACTACTGCAATGCTTGCAGACTACTGCTGGTTTTTGATTAGAGAGACACCAACCTCTTCTTATAACAGGAAAGCCAAAAGAACAAAAACTAGTTTATTTTTCAAGTCTAAATAATATTTTACTTTAAAATAATTACAAAAAATTGTTAAAAATAAAAATAAATTTCTCTTAAAAGCTATACGTGACTGAGATGTTTTATTTACTGTTCTAAGTTCTCTATACCATGGCCATTCCGAATCACACAATCAGATCTCTGGGGAAAAAAATATTTTTTTTGTTGCCTAGTGTAATTAATCATTTCGCTTGAATTTAGGTTAGGTCAACCAATTTAAAAATAAAAGTATAAAGTGTAAAAAGAGTAAAAAGTGCAAAGCCGAAGCACACAATTTAAATAGTAGTACTATACTTTGAACATCGCCTTTTGATCTTTATCGCCTCTGTGGTCTAGCGGTTTGTACCGCTAGGCGCTGTCTCCCCGGGACCTCATGAATCGAGTCCAACACACAGGTGTTGGACTCGACTTCATGAGGTCCCGGGTTCGATTCCCGGGTCGGGTAACAAAAATAATGAAAATGTGGTTTTTCCAATTTTTTTATAAAAAAAACTTGCACATATCTAATTCGCCCGGTATTGGATATGTGCATGGTTGGCGATAGGTTTTGCTACCTATCACATAGTGGGGCTTAGTATCTACGGCTTGGTTGTGCCTCTGTCTACTTTTTTTTTACTTCGAACATATATTTCTAATCGTGACAATTAAATTGTGACAATACTCTGTCCTAGAACAAGGGAAAAAAGCGACACTATCATGTTGATGACTGACTTGATGCCTTCCTGCTAGAGTCAGACTTAGTCAGATAGGGAGTACTCAAAAACCACAAGAAAAATTCAAAATCTTGGAAATGTTGACCTGGTAAAAAGTATGTTGACGGTGCTAACACTTTTGACTGTGTAAAACTACACAAAATCGACTTAAATTTCAATATTAATAACCTGTCCAAGATGAGAGATAGGGCTATTTTAGATCAGTTACTAGGTGACCACAGATATTTTTCAATAATTAACAAAAATATCTAAGCAACAAGCTTCTAGAAAGCCTATTTCTATAATTAGATAATTTATTAATATTTGCCGTAAGTACACAAAAATGCGCATCCTATTAATTATAAATAAAGTTAAGTAAGCGAAAGTTTGTATGTTTGTTTGTTACTCTTTCACACAAAAACTGCTTAACGGATTTTCATGAAATCTGGCACACTCATAGACGGTAATTTGGATTAACAGATAGGGTAGTTTTTATCCCGAAAAAATATTCCTATGAGACCATTAACCACGCGAGCAACGTCGCGGACAACAGCTAAATTTTAAAAATAACTGCTTCAACTCGTATGGGTAGGCATCCACCACCTTGACTATTTCTGTCACCATAATGACATAGTCCTATTCTGAGATGGAGGATAGGGCAGCCGGTAGACTTGCAAAATGGACCTAAAACCCAGGCAAAAGGACATCGTATTACCTATAACATCTACGGTGTCACGGTTGTCAGTTACCATTAGCAGAACCGTGTCCTTCTTCGCTGCCATTTTTATCACATATACAAAAAAAAAACTTCTGCTTTATTTAACAGGTAGTCGTCGAAATCAAACTACGTACGGTAGTTGTAAAAGCCATAAAAGAAGAAGAACACTTATTCGTTTTTCTGAAATGGGATAAACCGTACATAACCTGATTTAAAACGAAAAGAATAATCAAAATTGGTTCATCCTATTAATAATATAAATGCGAAAGTTTGTAAGTATTTATGGATGTTTAATTTAATTTTTAATATGTTTTGTATAAGTTGTACCTCCGTTTTGTAGACCTAATAAACAAAAGAAAAGATGTTTGTTAGGTACTCTCACGCACGAAGGGCAGAACAGATTTGTATTAAATTTGTAATACGGATAGATTGTAACCTGGATAAACATATAGGCTACTTTTAATACCGATCGCACAACTGGTTCCTGTAAAAACGAAGCCGCAGGTAACAGCTAGTCTTTAATAAAGTTTTAAGATACAAAAGACACAGTGTAATGAAGTACCTGCTTATTTAGGAAGTCGGTTAATAAATTGTTAATTTTGTGCTAGTCTTTAATAAAGTTTTAAGATACAAAAGACACAGTGTAATGAAGTACCTGCTTATTTAGGAAGTCGGTTAATAAATTGTTAATTTTGTGAAGTGTTGGTGTATGTACCATTCTTACCTTTTGACTGTAGCACACCATATGCGTTACTGGCATTCCTCCGAAAATACACCCTAAAGTCAGCTGGGACGTCTTTGATGCCCGGAGGTTTATAATTCCACGTGCGGTTCGTAAGTAATTCACCAGTTTTGGGATCAAACACCAAATTTTCTGACGTCCAATAACCCAAACCCATTACAAATGACCCCTCAATCTGAAATTCAATTTTAATATATAAAGAATATACCTACGGTGAATATAGGTACTTAGATAGGTTAGCGTATAAGCTTAAGGGCCATATATGCTAAAATACGTCAGCAGTTTACTGTTTTTTTCATACAAAACAATAATGGATCTTGCTGACAAAATTACACAAGATTAACATGCTTTACTAGACTCGTGTTTAAAAAACACGATTCATTTCACTTTGCTCGATAGAAAAAATCAAAAAGTTAACCCTTTTTTAAAAGCAAAACGCAAATGTCTACTTCAAATATGAAAATATCGACACCAGATTTAACGTAAACAAAGATAAGTACTATACCTAAAAGATAAGTGTTTCAGTTTTTATACTTTTTTTTCAAATTACTTTTATAGTGTCAAAAATAGTGATTTGTCGCTTAAGACGTTTACTTTAGAGCGCCATTGTTCATAGTAATCATGGAACGGGGGAGCGCGGTAATTGGCTCTTCTGGCTGACTAAGTATGGGGCCTTAACTCCACCTACTAACCGCCTCGCGCCTTCCGCCTCGATGCTCACCAAGGGCATTCATTTGTGTGATAAATAAATAAATATCCCTTGACAAGTTACACAATCTTACCCCTAAAACGTAGTGATTATATTCTCTTTGCTTACCCCAAAGTAAAAAATTATATGTTTGTATTATAGGTGATAGTCATCGATACTATAACATGGAAATACTTAAATAGATAGATTCATCACACAAATGCCTGCCCCCTTTTTTGAATCGAACTCGAGCTTCGCGGCTGGTACGCTAGCCACTAGACCAATACTGCACTTGCGCTATAATGATTTATTTTGGTATCTATATAAGTATCGTTGACTACCATAGCATATAGGAGTAATTGACATACTTATGTTTTGCTTACTTTGGGGTTTTTCGGTATATGTCCAGGGATTTATAAAAAAAGCGCCACATAATAACATGAAAATATTTGAAGCTCTTACAAATTATAGCTATTGTAGATTATAAGCAATTAGTGCGGGCACCACAGAAATTTTAACACTGGTGGAAAAATGAAAAACACAGTAAACATTCACACAAGTATAACTGATTTCGCATTGTTGTAATTTTTTTTTTATTGTAACAGTATTTATGATTAGAAGTGGTCCAATTGAGTATAAAAAAACATTATATAGGTATCCGTTTCACACACAGATTTTTAGCATTTAGCAACTTCACGGCCATATCTCCCCAGAAGTAGGCAGAGACACAACCAGGGCACCCACGATTAGCCAAAGATATTGAAGCCCCACAATGTGATAGGTGGCAAGCCTATCGCCAACCGGGCACATTCTTAATCCCAAGCAAATTTTTTTTACTAGAAAATTGGAAAAACACAATTTTCTTTTTGTTGCCCGACCCGGAATCCGAACCCGGAACCTCAAGTAGTCAAGTCCAACAACTGAACCGCTAGATCACAGAGGCAACCACGCATTTATTTTTCTAAATCCAACACAGATTTAAACAAAGAATTTTAAGGCAAATTTGAATTTTAGTGCTTGTTACACTCAACTCGTTGTACTGGCACTCGATACTCTCTGCCTACCCCGTAAGGGACTTGGCGTGAAGATATGTATGTATGTGTGTGGTGCTTTTTAAAACAAACATAAACTGCGCTCGAATTTAAACTACCAAGAAAAAAAATTGTTACCCATTTTATTTAGATACACAATATTTGCTTTTTCGTGGGCTGCACCCACGCAACAATTAGAGCCAGCAGCAGTCAATACAACTTAAAGTATCTTCACGCCCATATCCCCAAGAGGTAAGCAGAGGCATAAATAGGATACATGCTACCGCATGCACCAAAACTTTGCGAGAGAGTCCTTTGCAGTTGTGCACACTACTGTTTTATATAAATGGAAGTTAAACAAATTTTACCTGGCCAACATCAATAATGGGACTCAAGCTTCTTCCTGTGTCTTCTAATAAATCTACCCTTCTGACATCATGGTTTCCTGTTAAAAGATCAACTTCAACTTCAAGAGCAACTACCCCAAATATATCATATGGCTTTACAGGTTCATTTGTAGTCCATGTGTACAATGATTGTAAATTTACACCAGCGTTATAAGCTTCACTTATCAAATCCTTCCATGTTGGATTATCCATTTTTTTCCTTATTGGTTCAAGTCTTTCGTTTATCATCTCACAAGCTTTCACAGCTGCGTAAGATACACATTCACTTCCAATGCTCCCACCTGTTGCCATACTATTAGGTGATGAGAAAGTTGTACTAGGCTTGACACTTATCATCTCCAATGGAATATTGAGACTGTATGCTATAACTTGCGCAACTTTTGTATTAATCCCTTGTCCCATTTCTACTGCTCCATGTGTTACAACTACTGTGCCATCAGCGTGATAAATAGATATAATAACATTGTAGGGACCGAAGTAAAGTAATTCATATGTCAGTGGCATCAACTTCAAGGCACGCTTACGCCAGCGGTTATTTTTATTAAAATTGTCAACTTCTGTTAATCTTTGATCATAGTCAGATGACTGTTTAAGTTGCTCTATCAATTTTGGTACTGGATTATCTTCTTTTTTCATATTTATTAATTTTACTTCCAAAGGATCTTTGCCAATTTTTTGGGCTATTTTTTCCATAATGTATTCTGTGGTTGCAACACCTTCTGTTGAACCTGTGAAAATGTATCAATTAAGTACAGTTAATTAGATCTCATAAAACGTGGAACATGTTACTAAAGCTTATTAACTAGCTGACTTGACGAACATTGGCCGCTCATAAACAGCTTTTTTGGTAAAAAAATACTGTGTATTTTTTTCTATTTTCCTTGCATTTTTCAAGTTGCTATCTCCATAAATACCTGCCATCCTTGAGCTAAACATTTATTTTATTAATATAGATAAAACAAATTTCACAAACATACTCGTACTATATTATTGCTAAAGAGTACGAGTCAGACAATCCCAAATATCACTGCAACCTTCTGACAGATCCATTGTGATAAAGTCTTTATTCGTTAAGCTTACATAGTTTCCGCACGGCCGACAGTTTCTGGGAACTGTAAAATGAACTTGGGATTTATCAGCTTCGTATACACGGGTTTTATTATGAGTCCATCCAGCAGTCTACTTTCCACTTGATTAATTGCTGAGTAATCACAGACGTCGTATTGATTGCCTCAGTTTCCAGTATGGCTCCTCTGCTAGTGCTTAAATGTACTCGTATATAGCCCGAAAGTGAATTATGTAACAGTTACGGATGCTAATTACATAGAAGTATTTTTTTACGGTCTAGCTGCCACGAAATTAGCTGATTTTCTCCCTAAAAATTGTTTTATTTTGGTATTTGGGGTCTTTCTGTTATAGGTAACTAAAAGCAATTTTATTTCTAAAATACAATATATCAACACAAAAAGACAACCTTATTGCATTTAAAATAAACTCGCGGTTTTATATAAAAGCAGTATTCAAATATACTGTTTTAAACAATACACTAAAAGCTCTGGGTCCTATTTCATTTAAAACACGATGCTAGCTGACAAAATTGTAGAAAGAAGCCCAATTATTTATAATTGCGCCTCTAACTTACATTTTAATGTGCGGTTCTGTTTTAACTGGCAGAATTAGAATTGCTTTAAGTGACTTGAAAACTAACATTATTTTCTAGCGTGTCTAAAATTTACTTAATTGAAAAATATGCTTCTAAATTAACCAATTAACAAACTCCCTCTTAATGAACTAAATCGTATTTGTTAGCTATGGAATCAAACAAGCAATGTAGTTTGGTGGTGGAAAGAAATGTACTTAAAGGTTACCTAACGTCTATGTTAAACAGATGTGTATTTGGACGTGACAACGTCTTAAATTAGATTGCGGCTCGGAGTCACTCATGAAACAGTGTAACGCCCGGTAACGTTACGATGAGTCACCGAACGAGAGAGAGGCCCGCCGGACCAGCAAATGCCTTGCGTCTCTCTCCCACTCTTTAATAATATTGATATCAATAAATATTCTACCGAGAAAAAGACGTTGTCACGTAAAATCTTCGCCCGTAAAACCGACTTTACAGGCAACCATTTTTTTTTTTGTGGTAAGGTGTCAACGAGATCTTATAACACCTGGGGAACCACTTGCTTGTTTGCAAACAAAGCTAAATTATGTACCTATCTAGCACCTACTATGGCCAGGGCCACTTGCACGTTCCCGGGTTGAGTATTTAACACTGAGTTAGCGTCTAACTAGGGTTAAATCACCTTATATTTGACAGTTTAACTCCATAATAAATATAACCCGGGAATGTGCAAGTGGCCCTTAGTGGTTGTCTTTTTAACCCATGACGTAGAAAAAGTTGTTATAACTTTGATGTATCTGGCATGTGTCTGTCTGTACATTTTAAATAAATAAGTATACCGATTTCAATTTGAACTTTTTCGTATTGTTAAAACCTACTTTTCTACAATAAAATCACTCCCTCGCGACAGAGGTTATGTATATTGCATTTCCATGTTTCGAAGTCCGCGCCAATTTTCATTTCAGTACTCTGTAAACTGTCTGTAAAGTAAACCGGCGAAAACGCGTAAAAAAAGCTTACAGATTTATATATGTACTCTTTTTTATGATTATGCATCGATAAGTTTGTTGGTAAAAATTGTTGACGTACTACCCTCAATAATTGTTATTTTCTCTAAATGACCGGGCAAAATTAATACTGACTAGTTTAATACATACCAGGAGCTCTACACCAACTGGTTGAATGTTTATCTGTGATGACAAAATAAGATTCTATATGCCACCTCTTCACGTCATAGCAACTTGGGAAATGATTCAGCGTGAGCGAAGTAATAGGTTCGTTGATAGAGCAACCGCTGTCCTGGTAGTATTTATTTTTTAAATATTGTATTTCCCCTTCCATATTCACTCCAACCTGAAAAGAAATGATTGTACAAGTGCAAAACAATGAAACCTAATATAACATAAGTTAAACCAAAGATTTTAACGCCAAGTCACTTGCAGAATAAGAACGTCTTTTATTTACTCTTTTTAAGCCCCGGCGCAAAAAGAGGGTTGTTATATGTTTGACGTGTCTGTCTATCTGTGGCATCATAACTCCTGAACGGATACAGCGATTTCAATTTAATTTTTTTTGTATTAAAAGTAACATAAGAGCGAGTATTCTTAGATAAGTTTGTTGAAAATCGGTTGAGCCGTTTAAAAGTTGTGGAATGTTAAAGTGGAGAGATTAAATGAAAGTCTGCAAATGTCGAGTATATTTTTTATGTTTTAAAGGTAAATCAAGCTCTTGTGTCGGAGGTTTTAAAAATTTTATTTTTCCTTAACCATATCAATCACTCCACACTAGATTTTTTTAAACAAAGCTAGATCGAAAGTGGTATCTAGAATTTACAAAACCAGTGTGTTTGTATGATGATTTGAAGGTAGTAAAACTTCAACTACCGACTTTGATTTCATGATGTCACATGCTTTTTTCGACTTTACTGGGATTTCATCCTCGGAACCTGTACGAACTAGTCGAGTGATTAGTGTGCGCTAATAACTAGACCAACAAGGTAGTCAAAGAACAGGAATAAGTAAAGCAGTAGATCTCGACCCGGTCAAGCTGCTGCACAGAACTCTATCACCAGTTGTACTATAATGTACAGTTTACTTACTTCAAAATCACAATACGTAGGGATCCTTCCTCCACAAATTTTCATGTTGGTTTCTATAGGCAAAACAAATCTGCAGGTTTTCCTTAGCAAGTGGGATACTACAGAGGCAGCACAGGCGACTTGAGTCGCCCTAGTGACTTTTCCTCCAAAAGCACCACCAACTCTTCGCACGATTATGTTGACACTAAGAGATAATATATTATTAGCGATTAGAAATTAAACTTCAGTATGTTTTCTCCGAGTACCCTAAGAGGTAGGTAGAGGTTCAATCGGGACCACAATTAGCCGAAGATATTACTTAGCCCTACAAAGGACAAGGTGGCAAACTTACCACCCATCTTAAGCAACGTTGTTTTTGTTAGAAAATTAAAAAAATACTTTTTTGGTTGATTGCCAACACCATCAAAATTAAGGTAAATTTTATTAAGTCGGTACATAGAAAGCAGGTAAAATAATATTACAAACATGTGATAGGGACATGATATCATCAATTTTTGTTTATACTCGAAAAACATATGGTATGGTATGGTATGGTGTGGTAGTATGGTAGGTAGGGTAAAACTCGATCGTTATAATTTTTGCTTAAATTAATACGTGCTAGCCTAGTAGTAAATATAGTTTAACGAATTTATGTGTAAAAATATATAAATAACAAAAATAAAAACTACGATATATTTGATTAAATTAGACATTTGCACAATGTAGAATATGTTGGTACGAATAAGTATTCTGTAACAACACACATATTCCGCAAATAAATTCATTTTTTTCTTTCTTTCATATGTATTCCAAAAATAAAATTTATTGTAATTTATAAAACAATGAAACAAAATCGCTTAAGTTAATGATTTAGTGTTTAAGTAATACCACAAAACAACAAACTTTACACCCTGGGATGTAACAGATATTTTTAATGCGTGTCCTGTTTGCGAACTCGACACACTAATTAACATAAATAATTATAATATAAGACTGGCAATATAATCGTATAAGGTTTAATTTTCCTGTGTTGGTAAAATAGACCATCTGCCTTCCTGATGGGCTGCTTGTTGCGAGCATAGGCTTACCGTCACTAACACCGTGACATCCTATTATGTGGTAGAGTTTTGCAGTGACTCGCCCGGATTGGTACTACCGCCTTACCTATTCCTGCCGCCATAGCGTCAGTGCTTGCCGTTGACGAGTTTCGGTTCGGAAGGTAAGGTAGCCGGTAAACTTGCTTTTGCACAAGGCCCAACATCCCTCAAGTTGGCAATGCACCATTACCACCTTCGGTACCTCTAGGCAGCGTGAATTTCTTACCATCGTTAAATCCGTCTGCTTTTTTGCCTTCCTATATAACATAAAAATCAGTTGAAATAGAAACAGATTAAATCCTTTACCATGAGACACATGTAACGTGTCTGCTAATATAATACTAATTTTAACATCGAATAGAGCATAGGCCTGCTGTCAACTCTCAACACTCAAGTCAGTGGGATTGTCATCTTTCCTTTTTTAACCCCCAACGCAAAGTGAGAGGTGTTATAAGTTTTACGTATCTGTGTGCGTATGCGTGTGTGTGGTATCTTCTTCAACGGATGATCGGACTTTACCGCGTTTTTTTAGTTGAAAGCGGATGTAGTCGAGATGGTTCTTAACTATATTTTATAAAGATCTGTAAAAGCATTCAAGGTCATCAGCTCATTTATGGTCATCGGAATTGATGTTAGACGTTTACTTTTGAACCTATGTGAGACCAAACAGTTAAAACACTAACGAATGCGGTATATGAGCTGGTCTTATGAGGGAGCACGTAGATAGGAGTCGTAACCCTGAAATATCTATTGGTAAGCCCATCGAGTTTGAACTCGTTAGATCCTTCTTTACTAAATCTGTTCACACTTGTATTTTTTGAAGACGAGGACTTGATGGCAAGACAAAAGAACTGGGAGGTGACTAATAGATTATAGCTCCAAAAATATGGTAATAATAATAATAATAATTTTTTATGTTTATATTTTTAATATTTTTTTTTGTATTAAATGTATAAACGTAGAAAATAAGAGGCATTGAGAATAAATGATAATAATAATAAATATCCCTGGACGAATCACACAAATTGAATTAAACCCCAAAGTAAGCAAATTATATGCTTGTATTATGGGTGTTTGTCAACAATTCTAATACATAGAAATACTTAAATAGATACTAGAATAAATTTAATAAACATTATTTATTTAATAATTTAGTTTGACAAAAATTAATTTAATTTGATAAACGTTTCGTAATCTTTTCAATTTATTTGAAGCATATCAAAAAGAGAGATGTTGTAAGTTAGATGTGTGAGTATTTGTGTTCTCTGTGGCATCATACATTTTGAAGTGATAGACCGAGTTCAATGAAAATTTTAAGACTCTTTATTATTTATAAGAGAGTATTATGAAAAGCTGTTATCAGCTAAATATTAAGCATGGTATAGTAAACATATTGCATATAATTTAAATGTTTTTTGTTTTAAATTTAACTTATTGGGAGATCTTTTATAGAATTGGAAAGCTTATTGTAAAAAAGTACTCATTGGCCTTACATTTGCCATAAAAGAATCGTTTAATCTGAGGGGACGGGACACATACACACCAATATTTATTCGATTTCTCATATTTACACAATGTATATTACATTATATAAATAAATAAATATATCTGGACAAGTTACACAAATTGAATCTAGCCCCAAATTAAGCAAATTATATGCTTGTGTTGTGGGTGTTATAGTCAACGATTCTAATACATAGAAATACTTAAATAGATACAAGAATAAATTTAATAAACACCCAGACCCGGAAATGCAGACATTTAAATGTTCATCACACAAATGCCTGCCCCCGTCGGGAATCGAACCCGAGCCTCGCGGTTGGTCGGCGTAGTTAGGCGTGTACGCTAGCCACTCGACCAACGAGGCGGTCTCAAGGGAGGAGGAACATTTCCTTGAAATTGAAGTTTTTTCCAATTCTTAATTAAAATCCAAAAATTCAATGATAAATTCATTGAATTTTTTTTTATTTAAATCAACTTATATTGTTATGACTATGTATTAAATTTTCGCAATATAATTGGAATGTTACAATTTGATTTTTTTTTCGCAGGGAAATCTAACTAAAGATTGCACTTGCGATAAATAAAGTTGTGTTAGTGATTTTGGTGCTATGTGCATACACAACACTAATACAATATGTTTTTTAACTAGCTGTTTATATTTTTTCTTAATGTTTTTTTGGCAGGTGGCAAGCGACAAATATGTAGGGATTTTCAAAACAATTGAAACTTTTTTCTCTATATTTAATATAAGAGAATATGGGAATATAATTTACTACATTTTGAATAAAAGTAAACTTACCTATTTACTGGAACATTTAAACACACAGCAACAGCTACATTAGTTAAGTCTAACCATTGAGTGGAAGAAAAAACTTCTAGACCATCTTCAGTTGGTCGAGCTACACAGGTTTGGGGCTCCATCGTGTAATGGTATTGAGATTCAAATGTTATTTGATCGACAATCACATGTTTCACATCATTACCTATTTCAGTTGGTTCGATCGTATTTGTCTTTTTTACTCTCTGGCTTTTCTCTTCCGATTTAAGGACATCCAATACAGTTAAGAGTGGCACTTTAGTAGATTGAGATGTGTAATTTATTTTCACCAACTTAGCAGCATTGACAGCAAGCTTTTCTCTATTAGCAACAATAATTCCAACAGGTTGTCCATTAAACTTAACTTCTTTAGAACAAAGTATTTCTTCATGTTCTAACATGAAAGGGATATTCGTGGGAGTAAATGTATTTACCCCTGGTATGTCCTTTGCAGAATAAAATGCAATAACTCCTGGTATATTCTAAAATGTGATACAAATACCGAAATTAAACAGGGTTTTAAAAACGTTGTAACTTTAAGTAAAAAAGACATAGAAAACCCGAAAAGAAATAACATAAAAACTGACATGATGTAAATCAAATGCGAAAACGTATGTACCGCAACGTTGAAAACTAGAAATAATTTAAATTGCCAAAAAAAGCCAAAATTTTCATATTTGTCTTTTCGTATGCACTATTCAACATGATATTGTTTTATCAAATTTATTTTTTAAACACTAGTAAATCATAAAAAAATATTTAATAATTAAGATTTTTTACAATTTTATAAGTAGAAATATATTTAATAAGCTACTCATTTAAAGATGTTTATCAGGTTTAAAAGTTATATTTTTAATTGATAAATGTAGAATATATTAAGAAACTTACGAGTGCTTCGTTTGCATCAAATCCACTTATCAAGCTTCCTGGTGGAACATCAGCAGTTACAAACGCACCATAAACTTCATCAACTTGCGTTGGTAAGTCATTGGCAAAGACTGCTTCACCACTGCATTGCACTAACGCTTCTACTTTTGGTATAGGCTTATTTAACGGCCAAACACTTTTGTCTGTGTCAAATACTTGAGTGCCGGAAGATGTGTTTCTTTTAAAAACTTTACCACCAGAAATATACCGTTCATTTACAAATTGCTGCGGACATAGACTCAAGATTGCCTGAAATATTAATTATTTATATGTACATTGTAATAGACATATAAGCTTGCAGCACTATTCTCTCAATTTCAAAAACTACATTTTGTTATTACTTACGTAATACGTATCTTTAAAATCATTTCACTACTAGATATTATGGCCAATAAAATACTAGCTCTCAAATAACTCGTTTCACAAATCATTTATAATTTACTAAGAATTTGCTCGAAATGTTGAAAATGTACTCTAATTTTATTAACTAAATCTGTCTTAATTTTAATTTATAGTGTTAATTAACCCATTAACATTATTTTAACAAGAAACACAAAGTTATATATTATTTAACCTTGTAATAAAGCGCTACAGCTAAAAGCTTGCGATATTTTTCTGACGGCTCTGGCGGATCTGGATTTGGGTTTATTTCTTCAATCAAACTCTTTAAAGCACTTTGTAAATTTTCTTCATTAAATGGGTCTTTGTTAACTAAAAACGTTTCTGTTTTGACAGCGTGATTAAATGTTCGTGATATATTACCATAAACGATTATTGCTTTCTCTATTATATTCTGATCATGATTAAATTTAAAATGGAATCCAGCATTTACAATTGCATGAGCATTTTGGGATCTTGGCATTATCTGAAAAAAATTGAAGTATTTTAATCTAATTCTCAACAAAGAAGTCTTTGTTCAATAGACTGATTGTTTTAGTACGCATCAACCACATTCACCCTTTTCACCAATTCGAAAGGACATTAGTTTTAGTTAATTGAAAACCCTTCATTTCTAAAAGTGAAAAAATAAGTAGATGTTAGACGTTAGTTTAAGAAAATTGTTAATGAAAAGTATTTATGTTAGATATTTCGTGTGTACGTTGTTCAATGATAGTTTGTACCTTATAAGTTTTTATTTTACAATTCTGAGATAGAGGTGGCAACATTACATTAATAATTATTTTATTTTCCATATCTGTACTTAAAAAGTCTATTAATGTCATAGTTTCATACTTTTTTATCGAAGAACCTGAAATCATTAATATTTTTTTATGTACAAGTGAATTTTGTCTTAATTTTATTTATTCTTTAACTGAATTTAAAAAAATATAATTCAAGGCATATTGGTAATTTCTAAACCTATTTTAAAATTATTGTCTTTTCGAAAGAACATACTTACTTCCAAGATGCATTCATTGTTACCAAGTATGATAGCGTAATCTAAGGTTAATCGAATTTTAGCAGTTTGAAGGCATTTAAATTACGTAATTTTATAATTTAATGATAATAATAATAATAATATCCCTGGACAAGTTACACCAATTGAATCTAACCCCAAAGTAAGCAAATTATATGCTTATGTTATGGGTGTTAGTCAACGATACTAATATAAAGAAATACTTAAATAGATACCAGAATCAATTTAATAAACACCAAGACCCGGAAATGCAGACATCTAAATGTTCATCACACAAATGCCTGCCCTCGTCGGGAATCGAACCCAAGCCTCGCGTTTGGTCGATGTAGTTAGGCGTGTACGTTAGCCACTCGACCAACGCGTCGGATTGAGTAATTTAAATCAATTACTATCGAAATATCTAAAATGGTATTTAAATAACATAAGCAAATGATTTCGTTATAATTAGTAGACTTCCCCTATGTTTTTCATAAATATAACTACTATATTCGTCAATGTTTTTAAACCCAATAAATGTATTTTTTATAGGCTCAAACCGTCTATCACGTTATTCACATGGTATAAAGACTATAATGCCAGGTGGAATCTTGGAGTACTTTACTTTGGTAGGTGTTTATTTATATTTTATCATATATACTAACAAGCGTTCCGGTACGTGCTTCGCTACGTCTATGACCGCATGAATGACATAACAAAACAAAAACAGAAAAAATACCCATTAACAAAATGATCCGCAGCCGTTAATTTAATTCATTTGTTACAAAAAATGTGATAAATGAAGAACTGCTCGACTGATTTAATGCAAACTTCACATAAACCATCAACTAAATATTCCGAACAGAGCCTAAAAATTTGGTTTCGATAGGTGAGCCCGTTTTTGCGTTATAAAATTACAACGGAAAGTGGCATTGATTTTTACATTTATAGACTAGGTATATTTCTTATAGTATGACAAAGTTATGAAACTTATTCTCTTTTTTTGTGATGCTAGCCTTCTTACAATTACTTGCCTGCGGTTTAACATGTTAAATTTATTTTAGCTCTCCATTACAATCTCGTTGGACATTCGGTATAAAATATCCGTTTACATAATAAACTTAAAACTGGTTTAAATTCAACCATTACTTTTAACTTGAAGATATTAAATTTTATTAACTGAGATAAAATAAATATAAATAAGCCCACCCAAATTCAAGGGAGTAAATAAAGATTTATATGCAATCACATAACAAAAATCACATTTTTAAAAATGTGAATAAACATCGTCAAGAACAATATCATCTTTTTTATCTCGAACAAAATTTAAAATCAATTGCCGACGGCTGTATTTGCAAAACCACAAATCTTAGAAACCTTGAAACTTACTCGTATTCAAAAGGTCATCAACGCCACTTTAAAATCTTAGTTAGCAGTTGTTACTAGGTGGCGATCGTTTACTTTTTGTCTCTGCTAACATATACAAATATATGTTATACTATTACAAGGTTTTACGAAATAACGTCGATAAAAATAAATGATAAAAGGATAAAGCACTCGCTTTTCTATTAAATTTTTTCAAGCTTTTTAGAATTGCTCACTAGAATAGATGCATAGCATGTAATATAAAATATATCACTTAAGCCCGTCACACAGGTAGCTATGGTATATATTAATATGCCGCGCTGTAATATATATCATAGTAAGCTACCACACACGGAGAAGATGCTATAATATATTTTTTGCCCTCATTCATTGATGATCGGCCTAGCGTTTGCACGCTATACCATAATATCCAGAAATATTTATTAATATGCGATAATATATTTGTTGGTGGCGTCATAGAAATATATATTATAGTTGCGTGTACGGTCGCTTTAATTTGTACAGAAAATATATTGTAATATGTCTTGCTACAGTTCATATTAATATATATTATAGCTACGTGTGTGACGGGCTTTATGTAGTCTTCCATCAATTAATTTTATCTAGCGTTTAGATTGACCTTGGAGTTATTTTCCTTACATTACGTAAAAAGAGCCACAAAAACCGTCTCTAATAATACCTGATAATACATGTTATATTATCAGTTATTATAATCATTTATAGAAGAAGGCGTTACTTTGCGGAAATCCATACTTAAATCTAAATAAAATTATTATAATCATGATTATCAAGTTGAAATAAACTTTTTTAATTATTTGCTATGAATGAAGTGATACCCATTTTTAGGTTTTATTTTTTAATTACTTTCCGGGAATTTTAAGTAGTTTGCTGGTATTATATTATAAAAAGTTTAATTCAATCAGTACAGCGGTATAATATTTTTTTATTTATATGAAATATAAATATGAATTTAGATGAAATTTACAACAAAATGTTTAAGAAGTGTAATTTCTGCAATATCAAAATTATTTTAGGAATAATAATACCAATTTATTTTAATTTACCTATGGTTATCATAGCTCCAACAGTTTCGAACAGCAGAAAGAGATCGGATGGAAATTCGTTATTTATATGTTTTAAGAACAAATTACCTCCGATGGTACCAATCTGAAAAGTTGTAAATATTTATGCTAGTTATATTTATACAGTGACACTTATATCATGTTTTATTGTAACATGTTATTTACTATTAATTTTGACAGCCCCGTTGGCTGAGGGGCTAGCGTAAACGTTTCAATTCATAGACCAACTGTGAGTCTCGGGTTTATTTCCCGACGGGTACGTATTTATGCCATGAACATCGATGTCTGTATTTCCAGAATATTTCTAAAATTTATGCTGGTATCTATAAGTATTTCTATAAATTAGTACAGTTGTCTGATACCCATTGCACAAGTGACCAATTTGCTTAATTTTGGGCAAGATCAATTTGTGTAATTTCCCCATAGATATTTTTTGATACCATAAATACGAAAGTTTTTGAGGTTGGATAGACGGATGTTTGGTACTCTTTCACTAAAGAACAGACTTGTACGTGAACATAACTGGGAAGTTATTTCAACGGAATTCCTGATGGTACGAAATTCACATCGCCTATAGATAGCAAAGGTGGCAACCTGAGGCCGGAATGTTAGGCCTTGAGCAAAAATAAGTTTACCGGCTACCTTACCCTCCGAATTCCGAACTCGTCAACGGCAAGCATTGGACGTTATGGTGGCAGGGATAGGTAAGGCGGTGGTACCTATCCGGTCGAGTGGCTGCGAAATTTTACCACCTAGTAGGATGTCACGGTATTAGTGACGGTAAGCCTATGACCGCCTTTTACGAGCTACCTGGCAGGAAGACAGATGGTCTATTCTGCACACAGGCCCGGACTAAAACGGGGAAAAACTACGTCATACGTTATATTATTTTTAGTTATATAAACAGGCGAAACGTCAGCGCCAAAAAGTTTCTTGATTTTTTTCAATATCATTTTTTTATTAAATAATCATTTGTAAAATATATTAACGACTTATTAAAGTTAAAATACAAGGAAGCGAAACTCACATTTCTCACCGGAACGTGTGCCACTAAATCAATGTGTTCATAAAACTCTTTTAAATAAAAGAAATCTGCATTTTCGTTAGACATTTTAAGGAATACTTCCATCATTTCAGTTAATGGCATACCAGCTCCCAGAATCAAATTAACATCTATTTTGTATCCCTTTAAATCAACTACATTAAATATATCAATAATGTGTCTTGGATATGAACTCACATGATATATTCCTGCAATGTTAACAATTTATTAATCAATTTGCTTATATGTAATTTCTTATTCTTTCCTCGTAATAGTAATGTTATTATCAAAGAAATCGGTAAAAGAAAATTCTGTCTTTATTTGTTCTTAGGCAGTAATAAGTCCAAGCATTAAACCTCTTAAAAAATTAAACCTCTTTAGAGGACCAACATTTGAGTGTAATATTACTATTTAAAGACTAGCTGTCCCGGCGAACTTCGTTCCACCCGTTCAGTTTGTATTGGAAAAGTAAAGTGTTGTTTTTCTTCGTTTTCTCGCAAGTTTTTTCCTTTTTCTTATCTTTTAAGCCTTCCCTGGACTTGAACAAATAATTCAAAACCAAAACTAGTGAAATAAGTTCAGCCGTTCTCGAGTTTTAGCGAGACAAACGAACAGCACTTGATTTTTATATATAATATATAGATTGGTTTGCTTTAAATGAGAAGCAAACCGATATATAGCTAGAAATTTATTATGAATCTCCATATCATGGTGGCTATTTTAGAAAACCATTAAGCTCGCTCTCGTTTGAGCTCGGGTGTAATATCTATATTACGAAACTTTAGGGACTATTTAAGATATTTTTACTGAAGCACGTACCTTGACCTGTGTTTCCAGCTATAAGCTTATAGTCTTTATTTTCTGATATAAGCTTAAAAACTTCTTCAAGTTTATAAGCTTTAAACCAATGGTGGTTGTCAGTCTTTATTCCAAACATTTTATCTTCAACATTTTCTAAAACACAAAAATCATTGCCTTCTTCATTTCCATCATTAGATTTTATTTTACACGATTTAAAGTTATTTAAATCTTCAATGTCAATCAACTTATTTGTTACTTTCTTATCAGCATCAGTTGCGAAGGATTTAAAGGCATCTGCTATGGATCTATATCCTGTGCATCGACAAATGTTACTGGCAAAAGAATTTTCAACTTCTTGGCTAGTCAGCTTATTATTTTTTGAGGTTTTAAGACTGAAATATGAAATCGAGAAAAATTAATTTAAAACGAAGAAGTTTCATTACTATAGTTTCAGTTTGTTCTAAAGTGCTGACTGCTAATATTTACGTAATATACATCCCTATTGTCGATATTATATATTAAGATACCGTTTATTTACAATAATCACTCAAGTAATCTGTACAGATAATGAAATAATAATAAAGCTGAATTTGTAAATGTAATATTTTTAAAACCAAGAACCCAAAACGGTGCTTTTTATATTTTTTGACGGATTTTCTTTTTGTCCGTTCTATTTCATGTAAAAACTACTGAACGGATATTTATAGTCCGGGAATACGTTTTGGAAATCTTTTGTTCCTATCACTAACCACAACAAAACACTTCAACATGTGTAGAACGTCGTAGGCAACAGCTAGTTTTAGATATATCGATGATTTATATAACAAAATCATAGCGGCAGTAAGATATGTTGAAGTGTTTTAAATTGTTTCTTTTTATGTTCAAGAATGCTGTACATGTCAAATTTGAGGTAGCATTACGAGTCTCATCAGTGTTCCCGAAAAATGAAATTATATTTTGATCTTAACACTATAATTACTACATAGATGATATAATTACTACTAGATTTTTTGATACATTTGTTTGAGAGAGTTAGTTAGTTTAGTTAGTTTTAGTAACATCATATCTGATAATACGTTTAAATTTAAATATCTATATAAATATCTCTATTACTTGTCTTACAATTAAACCATTGAACTCATACTATAAAATTTCTTAATGGAACTATTGAAAAAAAACTAAACTAAAACTAACTGTCCCTTTCTGTTTACTATTCAGATACGCTGCTACTGTGTTTAAAGAACATGAAATGGAGTAAGCTTCTAAAAATATTTTATTTTACATATTACAAAATCCTTAACATAGGTCTTAAAGCTGCCTTGCCAAATGTGGCTAAGTTTCATAGCTTTAAGTATAACCTATTACGCAACCCTCCAAACTCCAACAAAACAATGATGTGCACTGACATTATACCATCAAGTAAACGTATTTGAAAATTGTACATACCAGTACATATTCATAACCCATCCGGGAGTGCAAAACCCACACTGGGTACCGTTGAACTTTGCCAACCTTGTTTGGATATCATGGTATCCAATATTTCTGTTTCCAATGCCTTCAACTGTTGTGATATCCCAGCCATGACAAGATAGTACCGATACCAGACACTGGAAGAAACCGCACAATAGAGATTTTAAAATGGCAAGTAATTAGATTACCCGATAACAAAACAAACGGCTTTTAGATAAGAAAGATACTTTTTATGGTGTTAGATACGGCTCTCCTGACAGTAGGATACAATCGTCGTCTATAAGTACCATAAGTGACCTGGCCCAGCCATGTTAGGTCTACTGTGCGTCTCCTGGCTAGCCTAATCCCCAGACTGAAATATTCTGACATAATAGCAGCAGGAGTAGGTAAGGTGTTTATGTTGCTGCATAGTAAGTACTCGACTTCTTGTGGTCTAATTGTCAATGAGCCATGCAACTGATGCTAAGTAGTAAAGCCTGCCATATCCTCTGACTATTGATATTGTGGTGGCAGAAATTGGTGAACGTTTGTAAAATTTTTAATCAGAATGTAAAATGGCAGTCATAACGTCAATGGCTACTCCTTCCATATTTCGGTTTGGCGGGAGGAGGCCAATACACCATTACGTTTTATATTCTTTATTCCTATTCCCTAAATCTCTTGAACTGCTATTTCTCTTTGTGGCGCAAGGGTTAGCTAGCTGAGTATGCTATGCTGAGTAATATATGTCAAAGTAAAAATAAATATGAACAGTATGAAAACTACCTATAAATGTTTTAAACCACGGAACCCGTGGCTTTTGTAGAACATAGATTTAAATGGAAAAAGTAAGAGCGTTTCACGACGCATTTTACACCCCGCAGCGCTCGTGGTTGTTTGCGGTACCCGCCGGTAGTATCGTAGAAGTTTGCAGGCGATGATTTTAACCGCAACGGCTTGGTGACGAACACATTACCGGTCTTGTGAGTTTTGAAATTAAACCGCAGTGACAAGACCGCAACGGGCGCGGATAGAAAGTTGAAAACGCTCCGTGAGGTCTTAGCCTAACACGGAACATTTTCAGAAACATTAGCGTCCACGAGGACCTAGTCGAGTTTTAGCTACTTCAGCGTACAGCTACAACTGCTTAAGGTGTTCGTCAATGCGCATGTTTGCGTAAGTGTGCCGTTTGTAACGTTTGCAGATAGTTTCCATACTGTTTCAATTTGGTACTGTGTATTCTAACCTATTTTTATTGACCTTATAGGCGTCGTGTAAATGTCATCACCATAAGGCGACACCACGCCAATAACATTTACAATGTATATAAGCGACGGTACTTTCTTACCAGCTTATCTTATAACACAAAAACTTACAGAATTAACGGAGAACAACTGGAGCTCATTTGACGGAGGCTTTGGAGCTCGCGCAGCAACGATGCATGCACCGCATCCTCCCTCGTGGCACATCGCTTTCGTTCCCTTAAGGTCTGCCACCGTCCTGATGTACTCGTTAAGGGACACGTCCGGGCCATATCTACCATCAGCTGTTGGGTTAATCTGTAGTTCAGTATTCTAACTAGCTTAGCTTAGCTTCAATAATTTAAACGCAGTAAAACTGCAAAATATGCCCTCCAATTTGATTACCTACCACATTAGTTCTTTTTTTCGAAACGTAGTCCCATACACCTAATAATGATATAAGTTTTACCTTTAACCAGATCGTGATCAAATTTGTAAGGTTGGTCCCATACGAATTTCCTCGGAATCATGACCTACATTTCTAAATAACAACCATTAACGTTATTGGCCGAGTAATTATATTAACGTTCAAATTAAATATAGTCGAATTGAAAAACCTAGTTTTCTTTTTTTGATCATTTGAAAGCACAGGACATGTTTCATCCATCTTAACAATTAGTTTTGTGTTAACAAAACTATAAATGAAAATCTAAATAAAATTATTTAATTTGCAAATTTTCTGTTTAATTAGCACTGTTTAATTAGCACTGTTTAATTAGCACCAACAATACACATACTACTAAAAACTCAATGTACGTTTCGCTTCGTAACCGAAGCATCATCAGGAGAAATCAACTGCACTCGACCTTCGTGGTCGAGCAGATACTAGTATCTGCTCGACCTTCGTGGAGCTGATGATGCTTCGGTTACGAAGCGAAACGTACGTTGAGTTTTTAGTAGTATGTGTATTGTTGGTCATCAGGAGAAATCAACTGCACTCCACGAAAGTACTAATTATAATAATAATACTAAGGCAGATACTAGTATCTGCTCGACTTTCGTGGAGCTGATGATGCTTCGGTTACGAAGCGAAACGTACGTTGAGTTTTTAGTAGTATGTGTATTGTTGGTGCTAATTAAACAGTTTAGTAGTGTGTATTGGTGTGGAGCTGGATATATTTGGGAGTTTTAGCTTCCGGTAAGTCCAATTCATTCTTAGCGCACTATTTTGTCTGTTTTGTTACGCCATAATACGTATACACATTTTTTTGGCGGAAAATTTGCAAATTAAATAATTTTATTTAGATTTAAGTATGGATTTCCGCAAAGTAACGCCTTCTTCTATCAATTTTTTTATAAATGAAAAGTCTACGCTACTTACGCAGGTATATAAAATAAAAACTACCTAAAAAGAGATCTCCATCCAATTTTTATGTTCTGTTAATCTGTTGATGATGAAATAAATACTTATTATTACACGCAGTTTACAACAAAGGGGGAAAGTCGTCCTGTAAAAGCCCTGTAATAACTACCGACGCCCATGCTCATCCACAAAGTCAGAGGTAACCTTCAATATATCTCCTGCAATGGGCCACCACAAACTCTCCTTAGTGCCGTAGTCCTATAGTACTACCCGATAGCAATAAAGCGAGAAACTTCCCACTGTCGTGAGTATTGGTAGTTCTTACTTTCTGCAGGTATCATGTGCGATTTCAGCTCTATGCCAGCCTATCAGCTGAGACAAAGTACGAGAGAAAGAGAGATAGAGAAAGTCTGAAAAGGAAACAGGATACGAAATGCGAAATACACTAATCTCAGCAGCTGTATAAATAAATAAATAAAAGTCTGCTCCACACTTTATTGACTCACGAAAATCGTCAGATTACATTTTTTCTTAAATCAGAATTTCCTTCAAAATGAAAAACAAAATTAATCACGTTTGAATATTTCGAGGTCACGTTTTTTTACAAAATTTTGTGACTCACCCATTACCCTAAGATATGCTTAAATTGTCAGATTATTGCAGTTCTAGCAGCTTGTTCCACCCCTAATGTTATCAATCACTACATAGTATAAAAACAAAGTCGCTTTCTCTGCCCCTATGTCACTTTAAAACTACACAACGGGTGTTGATGCCGTTTTTTTAATAGATAAAGTGATTGAAGAGTAAGGTTTACATATACACATATTTTATATCTGTGTGAAGCCGAGACGGGCCGCTAGTAACACATAAAAACTTTTCTCTTATACATACAGACATATTTTTTATCTTTATTTTACAAATGACAGTAGTACCTAAGTAGTCTGTGTAGAAAATTTTAAGGCTTAAGTTATCAGAACATGTACTGCAAACTTAAACTTGGCACCCAATTACATCTCAATTCTTTTGTTGGTAATGTCGACAAGGACACATGTTTTCTGCACTGAGCTTGGCTGTCATTTACAATTTTATTTTGATGGAAAATTTAGTTACTTGAAGTATTTATTTCTCTATTTTGTATTTAAATGTTCATATTAAATGTTAAAATCTATTTTACCGTAATTATAAAACCAAATTAAGACCTTGTGTTATCCTAAGAAGTTCACGGTAATTTTAATCTATTATTCTAAAGTTTTTGAATAGTTGATGTTTATTTTACTTGCAATGTTAAAATTTTGATATGCATTTCAACAACGCAATGTTTTGTTAGAATTTCAAGGCGTGTAGTTAATTTGTAAGTACAAAAATACGAAAATTACTTTTTCATACGAAGTTATTATGTTAACAAAAGTATTTTTAAAAAGTTTTCATGTGAGTTCTTCCCTGCTCAACAGAACATAACGGTTTCATCCTCTATTCAAAGGCTTTATTTTATTTTTTTGGCAACCCCAGCCTATTGATACCATAGATCTTGCAGATGTGGCGCTGTCTTATGGCCCGGTGTTAGGCCAATGAACATGAATAGGAACATGAGGTTGTAGGGATAAAACGATACGAGTAAATCCAAGTAGGTACTCGATACTTTTCTGCAATAGCAATTACCTTTTAGTGTCGATACTTTGAAATGAAGTAGTTTAGTAGGTATCAGTTAAAAGTACCCATATCAGTAAATTGTACTTTTGTGTAGTTAGCAGCCTTGGCAGTTGACAAGCTTGTTAAGCTATGCCCGAAAAAGTTTAACCGGAAGACATTTACAAATGTTGATTTTCTTGAGCAGCACCACGAAAACATACTTTTTTTCTTAAATTATTTTGAAGTTGACGTGCTGTACTAGCGCTTACCCGCAACCCTCATGGCCGGGAGTAACACAAAAACTATTATTTTATGTCAGAATATTATTAGTTCTTTTCAATAAATAATACCTATACTTGTTACGGTTTCCCCTCAAAATTTTCCAAAAACAATAGGATACTAGTAAGTATCGATACTTTGTCATCGATATCGATATCGATTGACGACCGATACCAGTATCGAGTATAAGTATCGATACCCCAGTGGTATCGTTTCATCCCTATGAGGTTGTCGTTATGACAGCAGAAATAGATAAGGCGGTGTATCCCTACCCTGGTAAGTTGCTGCACAGTACTCTACTACCCGTGCTGTTGTTGGTAATGACCCGTTTCTACTTTGCTCGCCTCTTACTATCTGCGAGACAGGACGGTCTGAAGAATATGAGAAATCTCAAACATACTTCCTTAACGACAGCATAATTTATTTAAAACATTTGTATTTCGTCCATTACTGTAAACTGTGGTTCAAAAAATCAAGGATAATCAGTCACCTTGGCATTTACCGGTTACATCATTTGTACTTTTCTATAATCGGTTGAGCAATCGATATTTTTAAACCGACGATAAAACGTTGAAGTCTTTCACAAGTTTAATTCGCCATTTGCTTTATTTATATTAGATTTTTATATTACACCACGAATTTTTTAAATTTCAGGCGTTGTCAAAAAAATATCTTCACTCCCATATCCCCGAAGAGTAGGCAGAGGCACAACCAGGCACCTATAACTAGCCGAAGACACTAATTCCATAATGACAATCACCAACCGAGCGTATACGGAAACCCAGGCAACCTTATTTCTATTAAAATTAGAAAATTGAAAACACACATTTCCTTTTTTTTATTCGACCCGGGGATTGAGTACAGGACCTCAACAAGTCAAGTCCACCGTCGGACCGTTCGACCACAAACTTTTTGTGTCTTAAAAACAAACTTTTTGATGCAAATTAATTAAACAAAAAGTATTTATTAAAAATATGCAATTTCATAAAATTGGGCTCAAATAATTCAAAATGGTCAAGTCTTACTTGAATCTCGGCAAGCCTAAAGGTTCACAATCATCAACTCACGAAAGAATGCGTACGGTTATAAGTTCTCCTTTCGTACTCATAAGAATTTGATTGTGTACAGTAAAGTTTAAATAAATAAATATATAAGTCGTTTTGGCTAGTTTTGTCAGGGCTTTAGTAAAACGGAGGCATCCTTACGTAAGCTCATAGAGTGAGATTTTGCGGCATTGAAAAATAGACGTTTCTAGTTTCTCCTTGAAAACACATGATTCACTTTCACTTTAACTGAGCAAAATTATACATAATAAGAGTAAAGTTGGCTAATTTTACTCAATATGTACATGAGATTCATTAATTGAGTACTTATTTATTTTTTTATTCATGAATTACTTCAAAAATCATTAATTAATTTAAAAAAATAATTAATTACTTAACAAAAATTATTTACTTAAAATTTATTAATTATTTATAAAAATCATTAATTACTTAAAAATTCATTAATTCCTAAAAAATATTTAATTACTTAAAAAACCCTAAATTACTTAATGATTCAGTAAGTAATTACTTAAAACTGCGTCCAAATTTTCTTGAATCTAGCCAAAATTGCGCGCATAACTTACAAGATAATCCAATTTTGACCATTTTAAAATTGTGTTTTTAGAAGTGGTATAGCGCTTTTTGTATTATAGCTATTACTTATTTTTCCATATTACAAAAGACATAGCATTATTATATATTATAAATGAATGAATAAACTCTTTATTGTACACAATTGAACTTATTACAAAATAAAACAATTAAGTATTAACAAGAGAATATTATGATAGTTTATATTACACAAAAGGCGGTCTTATCGCCAAAGAAGTCGGTTTCCTATAAAGCATTTAATTTTTTTTTACACCTATTTTAAAACTTATAAAATCTGATAAATAAAAATGTCCTACCTGTATATTGTTTTCCATTTATTTTGAAGACTACGCTCGACATCTCAAAGTAGGTGTTGGTGTTGCCACATAAAATCTTTCAATGAGATTTATTTTACGTTGCGAATGCTGCCAATTTTTTATTGTTGCTTGTATTGTGACTGTAATTGTGTGGGTAACGACATACAAATGACGAAGCATATTATCAATAATTGTAGTACAAATTGGGCAATACAAATGAATGTTGAACACAAAACCAAAATTATTGTAAATTATACGGCAATTGAAATGTTTTGGAATTTAAAAATGTCCTATTGCTGAATTTTTCAATATCTCAAATACATGCTATTCATTTGTTAGAAATAAAAAAACATTTTTTTTAATATATCGTAAGCAAGAAAAATGTTATTTCCTCGTAAAAACATTTAGAAATAAAATATTGAACATGTAATTTGCCGCTAGTTAAATAACTCCTTTTATATGTTTATTAGAATATCGTTTGAAGGTTTATGAATAGAGAGCCCTCTGGGAGAGCCTCAAAGGGCTCAAACTCATTTTAAACTGATATTTAAAACATAAACAAGCCCTTTTTGGGGACGTCCTTGCTTCAAGATAAATTGAAGATAATAGTCTTGGACGTTGGTATTTATTTACGTTAGTCACTGCTATAACTGAAAGTTGTTTAAAATTAATTTAAATTAAATAATCAACACCTTTGTCTATAGAGAGCTTTGTAAAATGTCCTTAAAACAGCTGAAATGTTTACTTGAGGTGCAGTAAACACAGAACAGAAAGTTATCTTTATAGAAAAAAGCTACTGCCCATTAAGAATGCTGTTCAAAAGGGGCGTTAGTTCTCCGGTATATTTTTTTTAAGTATTTACACCGTTTTCTCCGAGGTATCTGAACCGATTTACGTAATTCTTTTTTTGTTTGATGCGGAATACTTTCGATTTGACCCCATAAAAAATATTCGGGTAGGCTCATTACTTTTTATTTTATGAGCATTTTTTATTTACTTTCGCCTATCTCGATGTTTATTTTTATTAAAATAAATCATACCAGCAACAAACTAAAAGTATTAAATAAAAAAACTACGTTAATAAAAACCGTCTTAAAAACTATTACTATTAGTTATACGTGTTTACTAATAGGTTTGAAGTCGGTGCCAAGCCAATTTATGACTTAGTTAAAAAATAAGTATTATTAGTTTAAGGCTTGGCACCGACTTCAAATCTATTAGTAAATAGCACATATAAATAATAGGTAGTATTTAACTAATATTACATCTTGATTATTTTTTACTTTATAGTTTTGAAGTGGGTTTTTATTGACGTAGATATTTTTATTAAACATTCTCGCGTACTCGAGATACGAGATCTACGTAGTGGTTCTACGTAGCCGTCAGATTTGTAGAGTTAACATAACCTCTTAAAACAATACTATTTCAACAATACTAATTATCATCAGAAAAAGGCAACCTTATGACGTATGCTCTGAAATTGCTTGTATAAATGTATAAATGGACATGTAGCAACATGTAAATAATACTGCTGCAGTCATGTACCTGTACCCTGAACCCTGAAATACGCATGCATCTCTGGCGTGTGGAAGCAATAAATTCAAAATAAAGCTTAATGACTTCGATTCTGAAGGTTTAGCGATAAGCTTGGCACCTATCATACTGTAGGACTTAGTATCTACGGCTTGTCTTGTGTGCCCTGGTTGTGACTCTGTCTACCTTTTCTAAGGTATGGGCGTGAAGATATTTTACTTTTCTTCATAGTAATGTAATTATTTATTTTAACAAGAATATATGACAGGAAAAGTATATATAATGGGATACTAAATATATCTAAGAAAAAGTTGTAAAAGTGGCTAAAAAAGTGCTTTTGATAAAAAAAGATTTCGTGGCAAACAAAGTATAGTCTTATAAAATGTGAAAATTATTTTATTGTATCAAAACCTAAAATAATCTTATAATTCCATTCATGTTCATGTTAATAAGTTACTTGTTCGTGTAGTTTGTGATAATATATACCTATATATTATTAAAAATGACTGTAATCTTAAGGACAAAACAAGAAAACGACTTATTTTAGTGAATTGATGTTTTATTACACATAAAAAAATAAGTACTGTTTATAAAATGACAATAATATTAAACAAAAATTTAGTATAACAACCCTTACCGTAAAGGCAAGATTAGGCTAATAACACACTAATAACTGGCCAACCAGCCTTGGACTACAGTTCTCAGTTTATTGTTCATGAAACAATGAATCAAAACACGACCATTATGCTTATTTTAAAAATGCTCGCAGGCCTAAGGCCTAAACTTTAACAACGCAAAAAATATCAAAGTTATAATTAGTAGTTCGCCCCGAACTGAGGCCTCGCGAAGAACGAATTGATCCTTGAATAATGCCAGCATTCGATCATTCGCCATTTTTTTGATTCGACTATGTTACCAAAATTTTACCGCATAGTATAATTATATTTATCATAATATAATTATTAGTAGTTTTGGAGTAGTGCGTAAATAATGAAACATACAACATTCTTTTACTGCAGTTCAAACACGCAGTTGATGCATTTTCCAGTGTACCTAAACACAAAATCCCGAGTACCAATATTAATTTACCTTTGCAGTGAGTAACGAGGTTCGTTGAGTACGTTATCCGCCTCTCAGCCAGGCATCCCGTAAGAGGCGCACTGGTCAAAATAAACCAACAAGACCACAGGTGGTAGAGTGTCTTCCTTCGGTTTTCCTTAGGTTTACTCTAAGTAGACTTTCTCAATTGGCCTAACATTCCAGGCGCAGGACAGCGACGCACGTCAACAGGACGCAGGACAACAAAAAAGGTGTCTATACGCCACGGTTTTCTCTTACCATCAGGAGACCCGTGGAATTTTTCAATGACCTTTCGTAAAAAATGTATATTCGTCAATTAAGAATAAGATTTTTCTTTACAAGGGGGTTATGTATAAAAGTGATTCCAAATGCATACATTTAGTCGAAACTATACCACTTTGTATAAATATTTAGTAATGCGTATATCTCGAACTCGTGGTTATAAAAATAAATCATTAAGATCGGATCAAAGCTGTTCAAGTTATCGTCGAACAAACATACTACCGCAATCCCATCTGAACATATAGACCTTCGTTAGCTTCGCTCGCTCAATCAAACAACAATGTGCCATCAAGCGTAAGATGTCAATGCTACCAACGAGCGAAAGAAATGTCTAGTGTGAGCTTTAAACATTTTCTCTTAGTAAACGAATAATATATGACTGGTCAAAAAATAGCTAACAAAATCTGCGATACGATAGGGGTGACACCCGCTTATGTTATGTTATGCAGGGTTGTTACAATTCGAAAACATGTGTCTTTTAGTGAATTAATAAAATATTTTATTACAATTAAAAAGAATTACTAGACTATTTATTATATTAAACAAAAACTTAGTGTGACAACCCTTACCGTAAAGGCAAGATTGGGCTAATAACACACTAATAACTGCCCAGGCAGCCTTGAACTATAGTTCGAATGGCGTGCAGTCTGTACAATCATACTTCAATAGGTACACATAGTAAAAATCACATACCGTTTACGTCAGAACATCACGTCGTGATGATTCCAGCCTTGAGCAAATTTAAATTAAAATTTTGATTGCTATGCGAGACATTTTTCGGAGCAAACACGCCCCCGCGAAATTCGAAACTTTTAGCAGTCTTTTAGTTTCAATTTTGCATGTGTTTTGTTAGACAGTGCGTCTTCGTTATGATACTCGTAGTACATTTTTTAATCATCGGTCCAAGTATTTCTGGTTAGTACTAAAGCTATGATTGCGAATCGTCATTCGTCGGTATTCTAAGAACTCCTTAAGGGGCCATATACGCTAAAATACGTCACCAGTTTACTGTTTTTTTCATACAAAGCAATCATGGTTCTTGCTGTCAAAAATATACAATATTAACATGAATATGCTTTACTAGACTAGTGTTTCCAAAACACGATTCATTTCACTTTGCTCGATAGAAAAAAAATCAAAAAGTTAACCCTTTTTTGAAAGCAAAACGCAAATGTCTACTTCAAATATGAAAATATCGACACCAGATTTAACATAAACATAGATAGGTAAGTACTATACCTAAAAGATAGGTGTTTCAGTTTTTATAGATTTTTTCAAATTTCTTTTATAGTGTCAAAAATAGTGAGTTGTCGCTTAAGACGTTTACTTTAGAGCGCCATTGTTTATAGTAATCATGGAACGGGGGAGCGCGGTGATTGGCTCTTCTGGCTGACTGAGTATGGGGCCTTAACTCAGCATTTGGGCCGCGTTACGCTTGTTGTCGTGTATTTCATAATATCACATTTTTTCTACTATATTAACATTCAATACAATTAAAAAGACATGTTACTATTAAAATTAATAAAATAATGTTATTATTTTAATAACAACCATTAACATCGTGACGACCATAGAGACGATAATCGCAATTTTAGCCTTTATATGATGTTTACTTTTTATAAACTTTTTATCACACGGCACCGCGCACCGCTGCGGCAGGCGATGAAGCGGATTTTAAGTTACATCGGCCTCTTATAAACCCATATGAACCTGACACAAGAACTCCTCCCGACAGCGCGGTCGGACGGTGCTCTTGCCGCAACCGCCTCTCCACGCTGTTGTCCGGGCGGAGAGGCGGTGCATAACACTCGAGACACAGAATAACCGCGCGGATCGTAAGTGCATGTATTTTATATGATACCATGAATGTCTAATTTAGAGTTGTGCTTCCTAGAAATGAATAAACACAATATGTTTTAATGTTTTTCTTTCTACTCCATAAAAGCTAGATTTTTGCTAATACTTCTGATTCGATTTTCGCCAGTGACCTTAATCAAACTAGTCACAGTCGCGTTAAATCTATAGGGCGGTTTATGCAACTGTCCGCGCGGAGAACCGCTGTGAAATCCGCTTTTTCTCTTCCACGCGTCGCAATGGTGTGCGGTGCCGTGTGATAATTGCCTTATTCAATTTGTCCGCACACTTGGATACTTTCGTAGTGTTGCATATATACGTTTAAGTTTGTCAACTCCCAAACTTGCGTTTTTTGAGAAAATGAGTCTTCCTTGCCTTTACCATGTGTTGCTGTAGATTACGTCCTTTAATTTACCTACCGTAATCTATAATATTTTAGACGTAAATTGAGTTTTTTTACTTACCAACTGAGGCGCTGTTCATTGTTTCCATATACATAATTTACGTATTTTAGACATTAAACTAGCCAATATATCGCTGTACAAAGTAGGTATTGGCTATTAATTATTCTGTGATAACGATTTCGAATAGAAATTAAAGCTAATTATACTGCAATTACGAATATATTCAAAACTAATGAGCTGAATATTTGGACTGACTTACAAACCTAATTAATGATTTCAGTACATATTGGGACACCTTTGAATGACGTATAGGTAAGACGCATATTTGGCGATAAATTGGTATTTTTTTTATTTTATGATATTGGAAGGCAAACAAGCAGACGGATTTCCTGATGGTAAGAAATTCACGCCGCCTAGAGACACCAAAGGTGGTATTGGTGCGTTGCCAACCAGAGGCCGGGATGTTAGGCCTCGAGAAAAATTAAGTTTACCGGCTACCTTATCCTCTGAACCAGAACACATAAACGAAAAGCATTGGATATTTTGGCGGAAGGAATAGATAAGGCGGTGATACCAAGCCGGACGAGTCGCTTCGAAACTCTACCACCTCGTCAGATGCCATTCAGTCCCAGTTTTAAAGATGGTATGCCTATGCTCGCCTTTTAAGAGGTGCCTGGCAGGAAGGTAGATGATATATTCTATTAGAAGTCCGGACCCACACGGGGACTAAACAACAACTAATTTTGTATATTTGCCGGAGACCTTGACTGGATGTGTACTTCGGCCGTATCAATATGACCTTTAGATTACTATTTTTTTCCCAATTCATATTTTACAGGAAACTCATTTTGATATCTAATGTTGATTACACATATTATGTTGCAACAACTTTTTGCTATTACAGCATTGATTATATTATCTAGTACGTATCTAGTTTATTTGTACCTATTCGTTGCTCGATAAGTATTTATTCATTTAGTTTATATACCTACTGGTCACCCGTTGGTCGAAATCCGACCATAATACATTTTAATAACATCTTGGTGATAACGCCATCTTAATTTTTCAAGACCAACTACTTTATTTCCAAACTTTTTAGTGCGCCATCTGTGATCTTTTATCGTTATTATCAATGTATTTGTTTGTGTGTGTAAAATGCATGGTATTGGGTGTAATGTTTTATTAATTGATTTAATGTAATTTATAAGTATTATTACTATTAAATAATATTAGCGTTCCGCACTTCTCCTACACATAAACTATAAGTGTGAAAAATTTTTTGCTGCCCCGTCCGCGCAATTTTTGTAAAAAAGGGTCCAAAGTTTTGGCATCACGTATTAATATATCTCTACAGCTCTCTAAAGCTACTCGGGTCTCTTGATGGTAATAGGTAACCAAAGCCTATAGACACCATCAATTTTGTAGGTGCACCGGTGTCTTCTGACCGATGTGCGAGGTCAATTATTGTCAAGCTTAAATGCTACTGTATCCTCCGGACCGGTACATGGCAGAATACGTAAGTTGGTGGGGTTCTACCACGGGTTATTCGCACGAGTTGCAGCACGTCACTCTACCACCAGTAGTCTTGTTGGTCATGATTCAATTTAGTATAGTGTTGCTGAACTATCGATAGGACTATCAATATTATCGATCAATACTGTCAATAGGTCAAAACTAGGCAATGCTATTACTTGTAAGAAATACTATCGATACTGTTGATATAACGTCACCTTTATATTAGACTATCGATCGGCAACACTATTTTAGTACACTAGTACGTAATTAAATACGAAAATAAACAAATTAAAATAGTTTTTTTATTTGACCTAAAACATATAAAATGCATTTGACCGCCACGTTGGTCGAGTGGCTAGCGTACGCGCCCTAACTACACTGACCATCCGCGAGGCCCTGAGTCGATTCATGACGGGGGCAGCCATTTGTGTGATGAACATTTAGATGTCTGTATTTTCCGGGTCTGTGGTCTGTTTAATTCTTAATAAACAATTAAATTTATTCTGGTATCTATTAGAGTATTATATGCAGATGTAAAATAAGCCTTTATTTTGCTAATTCCGCGTAAGCAGTGTAACTGTTGTGGCAAATAATCCTCCAATCGACACAGAGTGTGACAAGCCTAACTGACGTTCCCACCTCCGCGACCAGAACACGAATATAGGAAGAGCTCGGGAAACAATATAGATTGTCACGTTCTTCACATGTGACAACCCTACCTAAAGTTCCCACCTCCCACCACCGCGACCAGATCACAAATATAGTCCGAACACGGGAAACAAAACCACTTGTCACGTCCTTCGCCAACTTTGTCGAAGCACTCACCACAGAGAACACCAATTCGCCTAGACACCGAGGCATTCTCAGGAAATCGACTGTACCGTACAAACGACGACACAAAAGTACACTCTGTGTCGTTTGGAGGATTATTTGCCACAACAGTTACACTGCTTACGCGGAATTAGCAAAATAGAGGCTTATTTTGCATCTGTTTCAATAGATTTTTGCAAAGTAACGCCTGATTCAATAAAAAATATTATATGCATTAAAATCGTTGACTAACACCCATAACAAAAGCATATAATTTGCTTACTTTGGGGCTAGATTCAATTTGTGTAACTTGTCTAGGCATATTTATTTATTTATTATTTATTAAAGGACTTATTTATTATTTATTAAAGAATTTTGTTAAAATGTGGTAAAAAATAGTTTGTTTCCTATAAATGTTACCAAGTCTTTTTTATTTTAAGTCAAATTAATGAGTTTATTCAGTACTATCGGCCCGCCCCGGCTTCGCACGTGTATAAAATATACAGATATATCTTCCACTTTAAACACTTTATCTATTAAAAAAACCGCATCAAAATCCATTGCGAAGTTTGAAAGATTTACGTATACAAAAGGACATAGGAACAGAGAACGCGACTTTGTTTTATACTATGTAGTGATGTATGTAAAAAGACCAAAGTTAATTTATAAGACATAATTTCTTTATTGGATATTTTTTATTAGATGTATTGAAGACTGTTTAAAAATTTTAACACTAACCTTCGAAGGATCATATACAACAGAGTTGTTTTTCGATGATACTTTATGTCCAACGAAATCTCAAAAACCCACTTTTGAATTCTCAACTACAACGCCACTAGCAAACCGTAAGACTCTGGTTCGATTTCAGACTGTGAACGGCATTTTTGTGACGAAAGTTGAGATGTTAATTAATACGCAGATTCGAAGGATAACCATTAAACTTTCTTTTGCTCGAAACCTAACATCCCGGCCTCAGGTTGGCAACGCAGAATTACCACCTTTTTGTTTCTAGCTATCTATTTTTCTTCACCAAAACTAATTTTTGCAGCATTTATTCAACTCTAATTTTATTTTCTGCAAAGAAATGAGTTTTTCTGCCCAATGCGAAAGGCTAAGACTAAGAACTCACTTTTACTCGCACCCGCGGCGGTTGCGGGCCCACAGGTTCTGTAGAATGTAGATTCAAATAATGCAAAAAGTAAGAACACATTTCATGAAGCGTTTTATACCCGCAGCGGTCGTCCACACGAAGAATCGTACAAGTTTGCTAGCGATGACTTCAACCGCGACGGCTATGTGACCGCACAAATTACCGGTCTCGTGAGTTTTGAAATAAAACCGCAGTTCCACGGCCCCACCAGAGACCCCCGCTCTGCCGGTAACGGTACCTTGTTACCCCATGAGGCTGGCTGACACTGAGTACTCGGCCATATAATTTGCTTATTTTGGGGTTAAATCAATAAGCATACATTTTACAGAGATATTTAAATAAAGCACACTAATTGAATGGCCAAATAAACACCATTAGAGGATAACAATTATTGTTCTATCTATGAATTTCATCAACCTAAATATGTAGGTCACTTAGCGACAGGTACTCGTAAAGCTCAATTTAGCGATTCCTATTCAATTACGGATAATAATGAGGAAATACTTCGGACAATTTAATTTACATCCTATTCACGATTTTGTCACCGGAAGTTAGGGTATCCATATTGCCACGGAAAATGCGGTACTATCTATTTCTTTACTATAAACAAGT
Organism: Calephelis nemesis; assembly: GCA_002245505.1. NCBI lineage: Eukaryota > Metazoa > Arthropoda > Insecta > Lepidoptera > Riodinidae > Calephelis > Calephelis nemesis. The sequence continues at coordinate 96,894 of NJDD01005447.1, forward strand.
AGATTAGGCTTCATATGTTTTGGAAAGTCATGATTTTAGAATTGAACTATTTTGTTATATAAAAAATATTTCATGATCATTCTATTCCATACGATAGCTTAATAAATTTGGCACGTGGTCAAAGCCACATTATCATGAATTTTGTTGATTTCTGTTTATTTTACGTATTTTTTCGTATTTATTGGTTTTTGCACAAAATCAGGTTTACAATTTCATGTTGCTTAAATTATAAGGCGCACTTGCGAGTTCCTGGGTTAAATATTGAACTCAAAGTTAGCTTCTAATATATGTAGGGCTAATTTAATATGTATTTGACAGTTCAACCCGTTATTAAACTTAACGCAGGAACATGCAAATGGCCCTTAGTGTTGTAAGCCTAATTCGGCAAATTATTATTCAGCACGTTTTATGTTTTGCGTTTTTTGTTATACTACACGAAACCTTGGTTACGTTGCAGGTACCTATTACCAATATGAACACAATGGCAGAATAGAATAACATTAGCGCGACATGTAATTTTGCGAAAGTGAAAGTCTACCTCCTCATTTTATAATCACGTGCATCTATGTGTCTATGAATGTGGTTAAACATAATATAATTCACGATATATATATACATCGTAATAATATTATAAATGCGAAAGTTTGTGAGTATGTATGTATGGATGTTTGTTACACTTTCACGCTCGAGTGGCTAAACGGATTTGTCTAAAATTTGTAACACAAATTTGCCTGGATTAATATATAGGCTACTTTTAACCCCGATGGCATAACCGGTTGCTGTGAAAACGCCGTCGAAGCCGCAAGCAAGAATTAGTTTAAAATAAAATTAATAGATTTGGTAGCACTGAAATTGAATAATAAAAAGATTTTCATATTATTTATTTAATAATTGTATTTTTTTTTATGTTTCTAAGCTATATACAAACAAACGATTAATCATAAGACTATACTAATTACTAAAAAAAAATGGTATTTAACAACAAAACTTTGTCACTTGCTACGCAGAAAAGTAACTTTAGAAGTCCGGTGAAGTTGTGAAAACCGCGAGGTTAGCAACATGTTAACAAAAAAAAGAGAAAAAGTATCTTCACGCCCATATCCCGGAAGAGGTAGGCAGAGGTACAACCAGGGCACCCACGACTAGCCGAAGATACTAAGTCCCATAATATGATAGGTGGCAAGCCTATCGACACCAAAAAGATTTTTTTTCCAATTTTCTAATTAATAAAATGTTGCTTGGTATAGGATATGTGCCCAGTTGGCGATAGGCTGGCCACCTATCACATTGTGGGACTTAGTATCTTCGGCTAGTTGTGGGTGCCCTGGTTATGTCTGTGCCTACCACTTCGGGAATATGGGCGTGAAGATACTTTTTTTAGTGTTTTAGTCAAGTTCATTTAATATAATAAATATAAGTATACGAGTAATATCATAAAAACAAGTTTGTTTGCAGCAGGTACGCTAATTTGCCTATACACTAAATAAAATACTACGTTTATATTACTGAGTACCAAAAAAAATAACCAGTATGTAGAGAGCTCATTACGAACGAATATCTCTATTAGAGATAAAATTTAATTCCTCATATCAAAGTTAAGTTGTTTTTTTAAATAAATTGAATAATTGAAATAACAAAAATAGTTCAGTTTTCTAAGTTCAGTCTGTTTACGTGCAGTCGCGCCACATATACAGGGTTACACCTAAAGGACCAGCCAAATTTTGAGAAACAGCTCGAAACCGATAACACTTTTGATCTATGAAC
>NJDD01005447.1:109502-120780 GCA_002245505.1 Calephelis nemesis
GATAAAAGGTGTTTTTGAGATACTGGATCACACCGTCATTATTACAACCAACCTATAAAAAAGCCACTTATGATAATATAAATATAGTTGCAATTTTACTGTACTTACTGTACTTTACTGTAATTACATTACAATTTCAAGTACACAAAAATAATACATTTTTATTGAATTGTACTGTTGGATGATGGCAAATGTATGTGCTTCTTTCGAAAAAATTATTGATAGTCTCCTCCTTTTTAAAAATACTTGATAATAAAATAATCTGATCAATTTTTATATTGCGTTAAAGATTTACCACTAGTAAAAAGGTAAGTGATTACTTGTGAAATTATAAACTGTCGGTGATTAATCGGTTATTACAATAGTTTTTGATAAAATATACATAAAGTTAGACAACAAACACAAAAGTTGACTTAAGTTATTAACCATTAAACTTCCTACATTTATATTACCTATTGATATAATTTCACTTGAATTTCACTTCCAAGGTTCCTAAGACACTTCTTACCCCGCACAACACCTTTATGGAACTAGATACCGAGCGCGGTATTTCCAAACAAATATGATTAAGGAACCCTTAATAAAGAAAGTACTAATTTTTTAAAGGTTGGCAACTCGTCTGTGGTTCTCCTGACGTTACGGATAGAATTGCGTAAAATTTGCGTTATCACTACACAGTATAAAACAAAGTTGCTTCCTCTGTCCCTATGTCCCTTTGTATGCTAAAGCTAAAGGAAGGATATGTATATTTCATAACTGTGCGTAACCGGGGCGAGCCGGTAGTTAACAATAATTCGAAAACCACAGTAGTCGTAGTCGGATTATAATAAAATTAATATGGGACCACCTCGGAATCATGACCTACCTTTACAAAATCGAATTATCAAAATCGATTCGTAATTAGCCGAGTAATCGCGTAGCATACAAAAAAACAAAGTCATATTGAGAACCTCCTCTATTTTTGGAGTCGGTTATAAATATGTCCAGTTGATGGTTAAATAAGTTTAAATACTTAAACACAATCAATGACATAATTTACAGTAATCGGTCAAAAGTAACGAAATTAATTATAAACTTGACATAAATTACAAAAGAAATTACCTTTTTTAAACGCAAATTATAATATAATTTACGTAATATGTTAAATCAATTGAATGTTAAATACATCGTCCTTCCAAAATATTTTTATTCACGTTCACCTTACAGGAAGCACTTGTGACGAGTCTATATATGTAATACTAAATACGACCACCGGATTAAAACGCGGCCCGTACTGAGAAGATCCGGCAAGGAACTCAGGGGGCTTGTCTTTTTTTTCCTTATTCTATACAAATTCATTAGTAAATACATCACAAAGATTGGTATGAGGAGCAATTAATCCCAAGCACTCTTATCCGATAGATATTCAGCAATAGTATAGTAACCTTTTGTATACAATTTCACTTTGACACTTTTATTTAATGGAAGGTCTTTCATATAATCGAGAATTTGTCCATGGGCGGCAGTGACCACTTTCCAACAGGTGACCCACTTTCTAATTTACCTCCTCTTATTTAAAAAAAAAACTATTATCCTGGAAAAAATATACTCTTTACTGTTTGAGTTACAAAAAATTTAAACAAAAATGTATTTGATACAGCACAAAGAGTTTTGGCAACATTTTCATAAATACTCCGAAATCCAAATAGGTTTATTTTTACCAACTTGCACAAAATATTTGTTTGTAAAAAATAATAATACATTTAAAAAAATACACAAAACTTTGACTATTTATAGGTATTTGTTTCTGAAATTCTGTTGTTTGTGAGTTTATTGTGAAACTAGCGTCCCGCCCCGGATTTGCACGGTTATGAAATATACATATAAACCTTCCGCTTCAATCTCTTTATCTATTAAAAAAACCGCATCAAAATACATTGCGTAGTTTTTAAGATTTAAGCATACAAAGAGAAATAGATACAGAGGAAGCGACTTGGTTTTATACTATGTGAAGACAATAGACAAATGTGGTCACAGGACTTTGTTTTTTAATATTATGTAAGTAAATACGATTTAATATAAACTTCTAACCATATTTGAAAAAATTGACGTAAATCCTAACAATGTTTTTTTAGATGCCTTTGTTTCTAGTTTTTTTAATTTAATTTACACTTGAGAGCAAGTAATTAGGTTTGGTTAAAGAAACCTGAATAAACTACGGGGTGATCCTACCACCCTGTACAATGTGGATTTTCGTATGACTGGACTTTATGAACATTTTTCTGAACGATTTTATTAAATGTATTGTAAATGGTGGCAGAGCGCTATGCAGCGACTTGCCGCTTTACCTATTATTGCGGTCATAATGTCATATTCCGATCCATATGGTACGGTAGGCACTAGACTTGCACAAGTGGCCTAACAGTCCGGCCACATGATCGCTATCCGTAGCTATATAATGTGTAACTTATTGGGTGTCTATAGGCCAAAGTTGTATCAATCAGGAGACCCGTTCGCTTGTTCGCTGATGTTTCAAATAAAATAAAAAAAGCCTACTTTAATTGCGTTTTTCAGTCTTATACAACACTATGCTACTAGCTAAAAGTATAAAAAAAAGTAATAAAAAAAGTATACTGCTCAGAAATGCATGATGCATGGTATACTTGCCTCGTATATGCTGTTAGTAGGAAGTCGTTTTCCAATAGACCTCATGTTTGTTTCTAATGGTAAAATAAATCTGCAAGTTTTCCTCTGTAAGAAAGTCACTAACGCTGCTGCACAGGCAACTTGTGTAGCCCTTGATATTTTCCCGCCATACGCACCACCAAGCCTACTGACCACAACCTTTATCCTGTACAAAAAACAAGTAAAAACAAATAAATTATAGCAAGCATATTTGTAAAACAAAAACTTCCTGATTTGATATTTTAGTAGCGGTTATAATTACTCCCAGCAAAACTTTTATGTAATGAAACTAAGAACTACTGGATCACGTTAATTTTCAAACAATAAATCAGCATCGAAATCGGTCCATCTGTTTAGAAGTTATGATTCAGCGGACAAACAAACAGACACACACACACACAGACATGTCAATGTATTACATTCCACTTTTTACGCCGCGTGTTAAAAATTTAACAAGTGAGGAAATCAGTGAGTCGTGTTTTTCAGTGTAAAAATTAGTAAATCAACTTAGGTAAAAATGTTACTGCTTTACTTAAGAAATAACTGTATTCAATTTGAAGTAAATTATTTAAACTCAACTAATTACAAATGCTCATGCGCATGTTATTCCATATTAAAGTTGTTAAGATTGATTTCTCCTTTTTTACATTGAAGTGCTAACTCTTGACGTATATAGGTATAAATACACGAAATTTCGTACACACACCTAAGGTATCACACTCTAGTTTCATTTATTGGAAATATTTGTGACAACCATTACAGTTTTTGATGTTTTTCCAGTAGCATCGGCTTGATAGGCTTACAAGCAATCGTGCTTGAAAAAAAAATTAAGCACAACAAAACTAAAAAAATCGACTTCAATTTTCATGTTATATTATCTTAGTACACATAAACATAGTATTTCCCTGGGACTCTATTTGCAGGTCAATATTTGGTGGCAATGAGACACATAAAAAATGTACATATTTTTTTATTTTTGTTTGTTCCGCCCAAATCTTATAAGCCCAAAAGTTAGCTGGCGGAGAACGTTGAATGCATCAAGTTCCTCGTTTTAATCGACATCTTTCCACCCATTTGTAGGGAAAAAATTAAAATGACGTTTTTTCCAGACTCCTTAAAATTCTAACAGGATTAAAAGCACCCTATGTCCGTCTCCTGGTTCTGACCTCCATATTAATTTTGTCAAATCAGTTTAGTTGTTGTTGAATAATAAATAGTGTAACTAACACTACTTTCCTATGTACACTTAGATTTTTTTAACCTTGACCATCCGTCTTTTAATTTTTGGCGTTACCTTCTCACTTAAGTTTTTGATGATTAGTATAAGCATAAATCCTGTTTTGTATTATTGGTATTGTAATGAATCAGTAATGATTAAATCATTCAAAAACAAGAACTTACTTGTTAAGTGGCATTTTCAGGCACTGCGCAACAGCAACATGTACTAAATCTAACCATTGAGAAGCTGAGTGAATTTCCAAACCATCTTCTGTTAAAATGGCAACACTTGTTTGTGGTTCCATGTGATAGTGATATTGACCTTTTATTTTAAATTCTCCTTGTATTACATATGCTACATCATTTCCTGTTTCTGTTGGTTCTATTACAGCGTCAGAAACTATTCTTTCCTTAGCAGAAGAATTTAACACGTCATCTATAGTTAAGTATGGTTTAGTCTTATTAACTGAAGAAAAATTAATTTTTACAAGTTTCGCGGCTAGAGTTGCTATGTTTTGCCTTGTTGCGACGATGATACCGGCTGGTTGACCGTTGAAGAGTACTTTTCCTGAGCATAAAATTTCTTCGTCGTCAGTCATTAATGCTATTTTTGAAGGAGTAAATGTATTCGTACCTGGTATATCTTTTGCCGTATAAAATCCAAGAACACCAGGTAATTTCTAAAACAAATGATATATTTGTAATTTACTAATACTTGTGTCAAGGATTTGAGTCACATCAGAAATACACTCTTTGTGACAATATATTTAAATATAAATTTTATTTACGGCTTCTTTGCTTAATGTTTTAGAAACGATAGGTACTACTGGTTGTGGTGTGGTGTTTTAGAAATGATACCTTCTGCAATTTTACCCTAGAGAGATATGTCTTTCTAGGGTTAAATTGCAGAAGGATACGAAAAAGGGAGTCTTTTAAGCGTAAGAAGCGCAAACTTATTCCCTTTTCGTATCTCCTTAACTTGTGAGAGACACTCGACGTTGACATTTTGAGTTATATTCGAGGGGACGAACAATTCTTACCCCACACAACACCTTTATAGAACCAATTACCAAGGGCGGTATTTCCAAACGAATACGGCGCAATAACCTTTAAGAAAAGAGAGTAGGCCTCAAAGGCCCACAACGCATCTCCTACTACTACTACTCCTGGTATTACTTTTCTTGTGAATCCTGTAAAAGTTATCCTCTTACCTCTTTTATATAAAAAATATAATAAAATGAAAACAAACATTACTTACAAAAGCTTCAGTAGTATCATAATCATTAATTATACTTCCAGGAACAGCGTCAGCAATCACAAAGGCAGCAAACACATCATTGACATAAGAATTGATATCATTAGAAAACAGCGCTTCACCACCACATTGAACAAGTCCTTCTAGTTTTGAGACTGGCTGATTCAAAGGCCATACGTTTTGATCTGTATCGAATATTTGTGAGCCTTTAGAAACTTCTCTTTTAAAAACATCTCCTCCAGACCTAAACTTCACATTTAGCTTATCATCTGGACATATCTTAAGGATTGCCTGAAATTAGCAAGATTTCTACTGTACATTACTATATTTTTAAAAAAATTTAGTAAATTTACCGTATACGTAATAAATAAGTCTTGCCTGATAATCGGACAGAAAATACATTGCATTTACAGATAAAAATTAAGGTAAATATCTTATTTTGTTCATAGTAAATCAGCTTAACAACGAATTGCTTAATTACTAAAAAGTAAGCACATATTAGTACAATACCTTATAATACAGAGATACAGCCAATTTCTTTCTACAATCTGCTGACGGTTCTGGTAGACCGTCTATTGGTTTGATTTCTTCTAGTAAACTCCTTATAACCATTTGAACTGCTTCATTTGTGAAAGGATCTACTCCAATCAGCACTGCCTCTGTTTTCTCAGCTCTGATGAAATTTGGAGATATCCCACCATAGACAATTTTTGCAGATTCTAATAGGTGTGAGTTGTGGTGAAATTTAAAAAGGAACCCAGCGTTTATTATAGCATGAGCGTTCTGTGCGCGTGGCATGATCTAATGGATAAAGTAATTCAATTATGGATTATTAATTCTAAATGTTTAGGTATCTTCACACCCATATCCCGGAAAAGGTAGGCAGAGTCACAACCAGGCACCCACTAGTAATCGAAGGTAAGTTCCACAGTAGCAAGCTTATCGCCAACCGGGCACATATTTTTATTAGAAAATTTAGAAAACACATTTTCTAGATCTTTTATTGCCCAACCCGGGGATCGAACCCGGGATCTCTAGTAGTCAAGTCCAGCGCCGGGCCGAGACCACAGGTGCGATAGAAATAGACCAACAGGAGTTTTGTTAAAAAGATAGTTTCGTTAACTACTAAAACTAGCAGACGCGACATATGTACGTTCTCCTGTCCGAACTTTAAAGTTGAGTTTTTTGCAGAAACTTTTTTCTGACAATTAGTAGTTAGTAACACTTAAAAAATTAATTAGCAAAATTTGTCTGTCCGTTCAGACATAACACAATGATCTATGACATTGGAAATTCATTTTTATACAATAGATTACCTGGAATAAAAGATTAAAAGGTTGCCTGGTAACTATAACATAATAATAATCAGATTGTAATTTGTATTTTTAATCTAGATTATATTGTAAATATTATTATTGAAAAAAAGACAAGCCCGCAGAGTTTCTTTCGTCGGATCTTCTCAGTGTGAGGTCGGGATTCCGATCCGGTGGTAGTTTAAAAAATGTCGACACGCACAAATACCACTTGTATGGTTCATGTGAATAAAGATTATTCTGATTCTGATTCTGATACTAATCTAATATTGATTTACTTCATATCTTCAAAAGGATTTTTAATCGCCCAAAAATCTCTACCTATTAACTAATGTTACACACGGTTTTCTTTAGTATCTAAGTAAGAATGAGTAAAACCACGAGGAATTACTGGTTATTTAGAAAATAATAGATGAGTAATTTGTAAGTATAAAGTTTTTAAAGATTAATTACTCTTATTTCAATGATGACTTTTCCTTTAGCTTGAGAATTCATAAAAGTAATATCTCGTTTAAATTAAATAGGTTTGCTTCCATTTTAATCGTGCTGTATAATGATAACATGTAAACACAAAATACAAAAAAAAGGTAAAAAAAAAGTATCTTCACGCCCATATCCCCGAAGAGGTAGGCAGAGGCAAAACCAGGGCACCCACGACTAGCCGGATACTAAGTCCCAAAATGTGATAGGTAGCAAGCCTATCGTAAACCGGGCACATATCCTATCCCGAGCAACATTTTTTTTTATTAGAAAATTGGAAAAACCCAATTGTCGTTTTGTTGCCCGATCGGGGATTCGAACCCGGGACCTCATGCAGTCAAGTCCAACAACGGAACTGCTAGACCACAGAGGCGACAAAAAAGTATGAAAATAAATGTTTGAGATACGCGCCATTTTTAAAGTTAATGGTCTTTAAGAACGCTGATTACGAATTTAGCATCTGTTTCGAAATACGAGATTACAAAAGATCTCTTTTTAAAAATATTGTTCTGATTACTTATACTTTTTTACAAATTTGGTAGCCATTTTTAAATAAATTATGGCAGTAAGCTATGAAATTAATATATGGAAGTAATTTTTAGTCAGCAGTTTGTTATCTATTTTTGAATTCAAGATGGCGCATGGATGCCTATGAGTGCAAATGACCATGACTGCAATTTTCAAGTTATAAGATACTGCAAAGTACCTACGAATTTCACACCTATTCTGAAATGTGAAATTAATAATTTTGACTAAGATTTTCACTAACCTTAAAGGTTTTAACAGAACAGCATTTTGAGAGCGGTGGTAAAATTACATTTAAAATTACTTTTCCTGTCATGTCATACTTGAGAAACTCTGATAGAAGGATGTTTTCGGTTTTACCATTTGGTTTTGCTGAAAATATCAAAACATTTTTTTTATTTTAAAAGTGAACGAATGAATACCTATAATATAATTAAATTAAATGGTAATTCTACTTATCACTAACTAAACTTATTTTAGGTGTATGCTATCTTTTTCCAATGAAACAAAAAGAAAAGAGATGGAACATTTTAGACTGGTCTGGGCTTGTCAAATTGTTACTAACGATTTTAATCAACGTTTTCCGAGAAATGTATTAATAGTCATGTGCAAACTGATTTGATGGCACAAGAGGTGTTTTACCTCTTTCTATTTTTGTTGTTGAAAGAAGATAATGATAACTTAAAACTAGGTTAGTCAGTGCGAAATAAAATTCCACCGCTATCACACTTAGGGCCACTTGCACGTTCTCGGGTTACATTTAACATTAAGTTAAAATGTCAAATATGAGGTGATTTAATACTACTTAGACGCTAACTAAGTGTAAAATACTTAACCCAGGAACGTGCAAGTGACCCTTAGGGCCACTTGCACGTTCTTGGTTTAAGCCTTTAACATTGAGTTAACGTCTAACTCGGGTTAAATCACCTTATATTTGACAGTTTAACTCAGTGTCAAATGTAACCCGGGAATGTGCAAGTGGCCCTTAATGTAATATAATTTAAACGCAGCAAAACTGCAAAAAGACCAATTTAATTAAAATTCCATTTCTATATTGCGCTTTCAAAATTGTTTCTGACAACATTGCCCAATGTTTCTTTTTCGTTAGGGTTGTCACTCGAGGTACACATTTTAACCGAGTATAAAAGGAGGGTTCAGATTTGATTTACATTTAATTAAATTGATAAATACGAAGTTATGCCCTCTTTTTTATAATCCCGGCTGATTTTTTAAAGTTTTTGTTGATGGGTTTTAGTTTCTTCAAAGCAATATGTATTTACATCAAAACCATTGAATACCTAAAATAACGATGTCTTCTCAATTTTAACTATGCAATACATTTTTTTAGTAAAACTCATTACAAATTGTAGTTTTATTTGTTATTTTCGCATAAAAACAAAGACATAAATAGGTACAAACTTTTTAGTTTTTGAAACCTTTACAAATAAAGCCTATTAAGTATAAAATGTGTTATGTTATTTCCATATTTTTTAGTTTATCTATCCATACACACATCATCCCACACTTAAATTTTACTAAATAGGTAGGTACCTACTAAAATGATTTAATCACGTTCATATTAATATTATAAATGCGAAAGTTTGTATGTTTGTTTGTTACTCAACCGCTGGACTAATTTTCATGAAATTGGGCACGCACATAGGCGGTAACTAGGAATAACACAAAGAATAGTTTTTATTCCGTAAAAAATGTTCCTGTGGTACCATTAACAACGCGAGCAACAATTTTTTAGTTAAACATTGTCAATGGTGACAACCCTTGAAAAATCGAAATTTTATACGAAAAATGTACTAGAGGGCTTTCTGACTTTGCCCACTCATTATTAAGGGTAAAGGAATGAGAGTATTTGGCGCATAATTTAATACATTATTGCATTGCTCAGTATTTAAATTCAGTCTTTTTTAAAATGGTGATAAAGTTTATAGTAACGGAGTTCTGTAGTGCGGGTAAAGTTACCAAATGCATGAGATTTTTGCCCAACACCTATTATTGTTATTTTCACTAATAAATATGCTTTTTTACGCTATTTTTAGTTTTGTGTAGTATATAGTACTATATGACGCCGAAAAAATAGTTAATTTATTAGTATTTTCCAAAATATCATTAATTAAGCACGTTTGTTGGAAATTTATGGGCAAAGTTACCATGTTTTACGGTAATAAGTATACCTCGAAAACCACTCTTCGGATTATGATTATTTTTATATGGGACCACCTCGGAATCGTCTCCTACACTTCCAAAAACAATCAAAATGTGGTAGTTATTGGCCGAGTAATGACGTATCAAACATACAAAAAGATACCGTCGCATTTATAACCTCATTTTTGGGGTCGGTTAATAAAACTTAAAGCACACAAAAATCTTTTAGCCTCGGAGCAATCTCTACCAGATTAGATCTCTTTGCTAGAATTGGTAGCCAAGCCTTGAACATTCCTGATGCCACAAAATTAGTATTCCAGTTTCGAGAGTAGGCTAGCCGACAAACATTTTTGAAGTGAAAACTTCTTTAGCGGCGTTCCGCACTTTTTTGAAATTGGCAAAAACTTCTAAACTCGCTTCAAAACACGTGACCTGATCGAAAATTCGTGAGACGGATCAATCTAAAGACACCATAGATATTATAGGTGCGTAAGATTACTGTTATGCCTATTGTGGACGTTGTCATTATGACATTATTCCTGCCGCCATAACGTCATGACGTGTTCCAGTTCGGAGGGTAAGGTAGCCGGTAAACTTACTTTTGCTTGAGGCCTAACATCCCGACCTCAGGCTGGCAACGCACCATTACCATCTTTGTTGTCTCTAGGCGGCGTGATTTCTTACCATCAGGAAATCCGTCTGCTTGTTTGCCTTCCTATAACATAAAAAGAGACGGCAGGAATAGGTAATTTGCTGCTCAGCACAAACAGTGGTTTTGTTGATAATAACCATAAAATCTTTGCTCACATCTTCTGAGCTACCAAGCAGGATACAGATGGTCTATTCCAAACAGAAGATCTGGACTAACACTTAAAAGACCTTCCTCAAGTTTGCAGCCTACCACCAAGTTATCGAATACATATAAGCGAAGTTTATTAGAAAATTATTTCTATGTTCTATAAGGCAATCAGTCTGATTTTTCTTTATTCTTTTTTTAAAGTTTCTACAGATAAAAGTATACATACCTACAGTAACCATACCGCCCACGGTACAAAATAATAAATAGAGATCAGATGGAAATTCATGATGGCTGTACTTCAGATATAAGTTGCCGCCTATAGTCCCGATCTGAGAAAAATCAAAATAATTAGAACAATTTAATTGGGTTGCCTTTGTGATCTAGCGATCTACCGTCGGACTTGACTTATAGAGGTCCCGTTCAATCCCCGGGTCGGGCAACAAAAAATTAGAAAATGTATATTTTCAATTTTCTAATAAAAATAACAATTCTTGGGATTGTATATTATGTGCCCGGTTGGGAAAAGGCTTCTCACTTACCACATTGTAGGACTTAGTGTCTCTGGCTAGTCGTGGATGCTCTGGAGGTTCTTCTGCCTGCCCCTTCGAGAATATGAGCGTGAAGATAGTTTTAAATAAATAATTGACTGTCACAAATTTTACAGGCCATTTTTTTCTACCAAGCAGCTCATTCGAGTGAATTGTACAAACGAGAAAAACACACAGCAATCTGTGTTTTGAGAACGGGAGTGTTTTGTTTTCTTCTTTGTTCAAAGAGACATATCATCATCGCCGTAGCTTGTTTTGGACGTAACTCAACTCATAAAATACCTTCTGTAAATTCGACCGCCTCGTTGGTCGAGTG
>NJDD01005449.1:8541-38245 GCA_002245505.1 Calephelis nemesis
GCGACCACTAGTAACTTCAATTAGTCACTGTGGTTGCACTCCAGTTTAAAATATCTTCCCTATTGATAGATGGACAGTTTTGATGATACGTATCATATTTTAAAAACAACCTCGTATAAACTTAAATTCATAAATGCTGAACTATAATTTATTTAGTTATTTATGCTAAAGTATTTCAAATACACAGAGAAGCAAATCTTTCGTTCCTGTTTTCGCTATGTTGGCTCGAACCCTTGTTGTTGTTCTGCCTTTCTACCTGAAAGCTTGCAAAAGGCGAGCGTATGTTGAATGGGGCATTATCGACAAGATTTTGAATTTTGAAAATCTTGAAATATCTAAAAAAGAGTGGAAGAGATCCACCGCTTTACCTATTTTGCCACCCTAATAAATATAAATAATAAATAAATATCCCTGGACAAGTCAAGTCACACAAATTGAATCTAACCCCAAAGTAAGCAAAATTATATTATGCTTGTGTTATGGGTGTTAGTCAACGATATTAATACATAGAAATACTTAAATAGATACTAGAAAAAAATTAATAAAAACCCAGACCCGGAAATGCAGATATCTAAATGTTCTTCACACAAATGTCTACCCCCGTCGGGAATCGAACCTCGCGTTGGGTTGATGTAGTTAGGCGTGTACGCTAGCCACTCGACCAACGAGTCGGTCAAATGACATTCCGGTCTGGAGAACAAGGTAGCTTGTTAAGTATACAAAATGAGATAGGTATAACAAGCTAGTCATATAAAATGTAGTACATTGTCTATAGAGTGCTATAGATTACGTTTGCCACCTACCCTTAGGTTAGCCGTATGCATGTTCGCTATCTTTACAATTAAAAAAATAGCATTACAAATAGTTTAAGTTTGTAAATGTTCCAAAAATTCTTGTAGTTCCGGTAATCATAAGCGGATATTTTTATTGTTGCGTGTCGTGAAAATTGTCCTGAACTTGACATTGGTCCGATTATTTCCTTATCCGACTAATAGAGCAGTAAAATATTGTAGTCAGAGTGTTAATTTTTGTAGCTTTATTCAGGAATGGCGTGACCTGCCGGAATAATTGATCATATGGACTTTGTGGTAAAGTTAAATCACCTATTATGTTTTTAATTATTATTTTTAGAGCAGAATGTAACTTAAGGTGGTAATGAAACGAAATGGAATTAAACAAAATAGAATTAAGTGACGAATGATGTAGTTATGTATATGTATTTAATTAAAATGTTAACGAAACGGAATAAAATGAAACAAAACGAAACTCAACAAAAAGAAATGATTAAAATGAATGAACGAATTGATTAAAATGAATTAGTTGACTGATTTCGTCTCATTTCATTTTGATGTGGTGGAGTTCTGTTTGGTAGTTAGCCCAGATCATTACCGCTTTACTTATTCCTACCGCCATACCAACATTTCGAAAGATTGTTGTGTTTTACTATAGCCGATGGACGGTAAATAAAATTGCGTCACACCTGTAACATACAATACAACAAAGAATACAACATTCATTTATTGCGCTATCGTATACAAACATGACAACACGAACATTGGAGCAAGCGCCCTGCGCCGTCTTATAAATTTTCGATCAGGTCACGTGTCCTGACGAAAGTTTAGAAGTTTTTACCCATTCCAAAAAAAGTGCGTGTGCACTTCAAAAATGTCTTCGAAATCATATGATAGAGTTATGCAAATCATGGAGGTGATAGGTATGGAACTTTGTGCCTTCGCGTAATCTCCGCACGTCAAATTAAGGCTAGGGATCAAACTTATACTAAACTGCCATACAAAGAATAATCTTACATGAAAAATGATCACCCTTTCCCGTGGACATCCCATCACGTCAAGACGGATGGAGCAATTTCGCTAATCCTTTTTTGTCCCGGGTAGGGCAACAAAAAAAAATTTGCGTTATCCAATTTTTTAATAAAAAAATCTTACTCGGGATTGGATATGTGCCCGGTTGGCGATAGGCTTGCCACCTATCACATTGTGGGACTAAGTGTCTCTGGCTAGCCGTGGGTGCCCTGGTTGTGCCTCTGCCTACCTGTTCGGGGATATGGACGTGAAGATACTTACTTCCTTTTTCTTTTTAGTTATTTTCAGAAGAAGTTCATATGACATGATTAGGTCAGTGTATTTATGATTACGATAGAACAACATCTGCCAGGTCCCTAACCTGCCTTAAATATAAAAATTAATCCCTATTTCCCTTTGTTATCACACGTGAATGGATGGACCAATTTCTCTAATTCTGTTTCTGTTGTTAGCAATTAAAATAGGAAAGATGCAACATTCAAGAAACCGTTCAAAAGTTATTGCCACAGACGTACGTACATACTTTTTCCAACAGCAATTAATAAAAGCCCTCATTTTGCCTCCGGAGTTGAAACAACGCATCACAAGTGTTTGGCAGCTACGATGCCATAAACAAACATACGCAGACACACAAATAAGTCAAACTTACAACACATCTCTTCCATTATGTAATTTAGAAGAACTGCAAAGATTACGAAACAGAGTACCGTAACTATTGAACTTAAATCCATTATACAAGTTTTAGTTCAGCCATCAGGTCCTTGACAGTAAGTCCTAGTCATCAAAAAATATGAATAGATCTGTGTGTGAATGGAGTGCAAACTCGATGGATTTACCAGCAGCTGCATTATGTCTCCGTCCTACGAGCTCCATCATCAGACCAGCTCCGTTGTACCAGCACTCGTTATTGTTAGGTCTCACATATGCTTAAAACTGAAAAAAAAAAACCAAAGTACGTCCAATATCCATTCCGATGCCTACGAAAGAGTTGCAAAGGAGCTGATGACCTTGAACGTCACGACAGATCTCTGTAAACTATGGCTAAGAATCATCTCGATCACGTCAGCTTTCAAACAAACAAAAACGCATCAAAATCCCTCCGCATGCGCTAAAGATCTATGATGCCACAGACACTCAACATGCACAACACATTCACACACATCCGAACAAACACACAGACACGTAAACCTTCAAACACCCCTCTTTTTGCTTCGGTAGTTAATAAAAGAAGTCTTTTGTTTTCGAAAGCTGTAAGCAAGTGTATGTAACAACTAAAAATCGACCCTATAAATTTGAAAAGTTTTTCAATTTTGTTATTTCACCAAGCATTATCTCTTTTTTCTCTAGTTTTTCCTTCAAAACAGTATTTGTTATCTAATAAGTAACAATTATAATATAAGCATAGGTACAATTTGCATATTTGTCAAGAGAGGAATTTTACAGGAAAGATAACAAAGGTAAAACTGAAAAATTCTACACAGAGATTTATATAAAAATGCAGAAATTAAAAGTCTGCTTAAAATACAGTACTAATTTTAAATGAACAAAGGCATGCTCTTTAAAAAGAATTTTTACTTTTTCCTCAATTTTCACTCCAAGTAATAAGTAAAAGGATAATCTGCTTATGATATAGTGGGGTTGAAAAGGTTTTCTGTATAAATGTGCTATGTTTTTATTTCTATTTAGCTAGAAGTTTATAGTGCATAGCAACAAAATGTCGAAGGATGAGAAGTTTATTGCTGTCCTTTAATAGGAAAGGTTTATTACTGTCCTTAAGGCAAATAAAATCACCCAAGTTTTAGACGAACTCATATACGGATGGTTTCGTTGCACTTACTAACGGTGCTATTAAAAGCCTACAAGTAGTACTGGCACCTAATTTTTTTTTCATTAAACCTTTAATGTATCGCGTCGCAAAAATCAGCAATCAGCGATCTATGAAGCACCTGACATACGAATGTTTTATTTGTTTCGTGATATAAAATTACTATTACATTTTTATCAAATGTAACAAGATTTTTGTCATCGCTCAGCTATTGCAAGAAACGAGTCGTAATTTGTAACCAAAACGAGGATTACATTTATTTTATCTAAATTATTCAAATAAATACTAACTTACTTCCAAATACGGGCAATTTTTTTGGTAATAGGACACTAGACTATAAAATCTTGACATATGTAAATGAAATACCCATGTAAATGAAAATACTGTATTACAAAAACCAAAAACAAATAATGTAGCCGTACGCTAGTCAGCCTTGTCCATGAAGGTTTTCGTATCAGCAGCATTAGATGTCCCAAATTCCCCACTAATTTTTTCAAGCAACTTTTTTTTCCAAAGAATTAACCTATATAGAGAACGTATTTTACATCGCATTTTTTTAGATACATTTACAAATTACTCGTCTCTCGTCTAAACCAATTTTCGTTGAAAATTTCCATATACTCGTAGGTCTATAAAATGTATTAATTCTTACAGTTTTTTTACTTTCATGATTCAGGTACACTTTCGTTAAGTAAGGTGGTACCCTTTTTACCACTTTGAAAGTTCTTATCTTTTTCACGATTGACTTTGAGAAAATATTTTAAGCGCAGTAAAACTGCAAAAAAGCGACTTCGATTTTAATGATGATATCGTCTGAGTAGACAAAAATTTAGTATTTTTCCTTGACTTAACCAAAATTCCGTCATCAGGTCCAGATTTGGTGACAATAGGGCCACTTCAGAAGTACGCTTTTTCTAAAAAAATCTATTTTCCAGAGTAGCTCAGAAATGATAGAGAAATCAATTGACATACATAAACACAACACACTTCCAACAACCTCTTCTTTTTCGAAGTTGGAGTTTAAAATCACTGTACAGAAGTGTGCAAATCTGTTAGTCAGCCTCTTGCAAACATCATGACATTGGCAAGCAATATTATAGCAAAAAGCAAATCTGTGGTATGTATAATATGTATAATACAACCGAAATCGTAACAATGAGATCAATCAATAACAAATATTCCTGTACAAGTTACGTAAAATGAGTATTTGACCGCCTCCTTGGTAGAGTGGCTAGCGTACACGCCGAACTACACAGACCACTCGTGAGACTTGGGTTCGGTTTCCGACGGCGGCAGGCATTTGTGTGATAAACATTTCGATGTCTGCATTTTCCGGGTCTGGGTGTTTATTAAATTTATTCTGGTATCTATTTAAATATTTCTATGTAATATGGTCATTTGGGGTTAGATTCAATTTGTGTAACTTGTCTAAGTATATTTATTATTTATTTATTTAAACGCTTCTGTTATCTAGCGGTTCAGGTGTTGGATTTGACTTCATGAGGTCGCGGGTTCGAATCCCGGGTCGGGCAACAAAAAGAAAATTTAGGTTTTCCAATTTTCTAATAAAAAAATGTTGCTCGGGATTGGATATGTGCCCGGTTGGCGATAGGCCTGCCACCTATCACATTATGGGACTTAGTGTCTTCGGCTGGGTGCCCTGATTGTGCCTCTGCCTACCTCTTCGGGGATATGGGCGTGAAGATACTTATTTAATCTAACTCCAAAGTAAACAAATTATACGCTTGTGTTATCGGTTCTAGGTACTACATAGAAATTGATACTAGAATAAATTTAATAGACGCTCAGATGAGGAAATGCAGACATCTAAATATTCAACACACAAATGCCTGGTCCCGTCAGGCATCAAACCAAAGCCTCGAGGTTGGTCAGTGTAGTTAGGTGTGTAAGCTAGCCACTCGAACAACGAGGTGGTCAAAGTCAAAATACAAGCAGGTTCTTATTTCGACTGTGTGTTTTCTACTTTATACTACTATATAGATGTTACGCGATTACATGGCCTATAACAAATCGATTTTGATGTTTTTTTTGCAGAAAGTTAGGTCATGATTCTGAATTTGTCCCATGTTAATTTTATCATGATGCTACTAGTGATTATTGAGTAATGCATAATTAATTATTAATTATTTGTTTAATATTTAATGGAATCATTAATTTGCTATTTTATGTATAATATTTAGTATATCGCAATTGTTTTCTATCTAAGTTTGTATAATGTGACGATGATAATAGTACGATATAGTACCTTAATCAAATAAAAAAATAAAAAAAATATTTAATGATGCATTTTTGTTTATGTTGACGATATAGAACTTGAAACCACTATTCGGATGTTACTAAAATTTGTGTGGTACCATTTCTGTAATACTTGCTCTCTTCCGAAAACAGAACTATCTAATCGCGACATGGTGCTTAATGAAATACAGCCTTTTTTTTGTTTTTTCACTACTTTTAGTTACGAAGTATTATGACTAAATGTTGGTCCATGCCTATAAATTTCATTCATAGAAATTCTCTCCATTGATTATGTTGCAGAAGACTTAATCCATTTTAGTCATGCTAGTATTTTCCCAGTAAAAGTTTAAGGTTGGGGTTGCGATTCTCAGCGTTCAAACCAAAGTTAATAAGATATTGAAATCACTGTTGAACAAGCGATTTTAATTAATTCAAAAGATAAATGTCTTAAAAAGTTTTCATTATTCAAAAAGTTTTTAAAAGTAGATAAGCATCGCTGAAAGGGAATTTACATTTTTGATTTGTCGCTTCTAATTCTTGACTTCTAAATGGTGTAGGATTTTCTTCTAGTGGGTTCTCTGTGCAGAATACACCAACTGCTTACCTGACTGCCAGCTTGTAAAAGCCAAGCAAAGGTTTCATTGGTTATTATTGCCAACAAGGCCACTGCTAGTGGTAGAGTGACGTGCAGCAACTTGCCCAAGGGGGGATCCACTGCCTTCCTCCTGCCGCAATAAAGACATTTTACTTAAATTGGACATGAAAAAGAAATCAAATTTCCAGCTTTGGGATATGAAGATCCCTAAATAATTAATATCCATTTAGTAGAGAGAGTGACAAAATCTCGCCCGGATCAATACCGTCTCTTTCTTCCTGTGAAAACACTTGAAATGCTTGCGATTATCAGCTTGGAGTTATCTTTATCATAAGACATCTTTCTAGATTTACCTTTTAAAAAATAAAAACTGCATATACCCACTAAAATAATAACATTTTCCCGATAATCCCTTGTATAAACAAAAAAGTAATCATTAATCATAGAACTGCAAATGTACGCAGTGGGATAGCTGAACCCCTTCATAAGAGCGCCAAATAATTTAGTCGACATGACCTTACCTAACCCTTTTACGTGGGTATCGGTAAGCCGAGGCTTATAGTTGGGACTTATAACGAGCATAAAACATGTATCCCTTTTCATATTTATTAGTGCAATTTGGTAAGTTAATAGAAAAATTTTCTTAAGGTGCTGATCCGTTACACGTTTTGAAACGCACGTTGTATGAGTATTATGATACTGGCTATTGCTTCCGAATAATGTTTATCTTGCTATAATATTAAAATTTTTGCTACTATTAATGATGATTTGGTCAGCATTAAAGATTGGAGCTGTTCTTTTGGTCTTTAGCTCAACCCAAGTACCACTCAGGTCATCATTATAAGTAGCCATGGGATTATCATTATGATTGATTCGGATAGCCTACACTACGTTAAATCAAATCATGTCATTAATACTTATAGTAACCACATAAAAAATTAGGGATTTTTATTTACAATAAATTTTCTAAGTCTAAATAACTTCAGGAAATCAGTAGGAAAGTTTCTTTTGTGTTTAGAGCTCTTCCAATTGCCACCAAGATTATGCTTGCCAAAGCCTTATTTCTATAGATTTCAAATTATGATGACGCTAGCTATGTATATTTAAGTGTTGACCAAATGAATGAACTTAGCGTCTTCAAAATCTCGTTTGGTATTTATATTTTCGTTTATGAATTTCGTGCTAAGCTGAAGAGGTTGCCTATCCATTGTCGCTACTATTGTCATATTCTCTCATTGTTGTACTGTATTTTCTTTTACCAATATGCCCCTGTGTATTTAAAGCAGATATTCAAATTTAGCAATAGTGAAGTTAATTTTTTTAGATTTAGATTTTTTAGAAAACTTTTTTGGTGGTGTTGCGCACTTTTTTTGAAATGGCTGAAAACTTATAAACTTTCGCCAGGACACGTGACCTGATCGAAAATTCTTAAGACGATTGGAGAGTAAACAATCGTTGCTTCGTAGGAGAGGAAGTATCCCCTTCTCTTTCTTCTCTTTCTACGGCGCGGCGAAAATGTAAGCCTGCACCTGCTGTTTCATTTGGATGGCGCAGGGCGCTTGCGCGAATGTTCGTGTTGTTATGTTAGTATATGATAGCGCGATAAATGAATATTTTATTTTATCAAATAAATGACAGCATTTTCATACAGATAATTAAAGCAATTCGTGCAACCATACCAAAATGTCAAAAATGCACACCGTTAATATTCAAGTTTTCACTTCTACAGGCACCCTCGGATTGCAACCCGTCGTTTTTTTTCTCCAAGTATTCTCTCTTAACCTCGCTATCAACTCACTCCTTGTAAAAGTCAGGTAAACTCCAAATATTAATTTTTTGTACTTGCAGCTACACTGTTTATTTTTTTCCATTGTATTGAAGTAATTTTATTCTAATTGATATGCATTACATTAAATTTCTATTCGTACATTAAGAGCACCATCGTGCAATTTGGCGGGCCTCCTTTGTGTATTACTTAGTTATTAAGTTTTATTTTTACTGTATTTTGGTGGTGGTTGGTAAATAGTTATTCTATTCTATTCTACTTATTGGATCTTGTTAACATTTATACGGGACTACCTTGACATCCCAAAAATCTTCCTAAAAAAGAATCATCAAAATCTGCTACTGACTAAGTAATTGCGTAAAAAACATACAAAAAAATTACAGTCGAATTAATAACGGTAAATAATAATGAAATTGTTTTCATTAATTTTACACACTTAACATATACGCAGGATAACAGCTAAACCCTTTTAAAAGACCATCAGATTAACAGGACTTCATGACCTAACCTAACCCTTTTAAATGGGAATAGACTTATAAAACAGATAAATTATAAGCCTTGGCTTGTAGTTAAGGACTAAACGTGTAAGCTAAGGCTTACACATGTACATCAATTAATAATGGATGTTATTTCCTTAGAAATAATTATTAAACTGATATACCAGAATCAGTGTAGAACTACAGATAACTGCAACACGATTTTAAATATTCCTAATAATGTTCAATTTACAGACAAAAATAATAAAAGCAATTTAACTATGTAATTATTATCTATTTCGTATGTAAAAATTAATCCAGTTTTATTAAAAACTCTCTTTTGCCTATTCCCGAAAATGGAAAAGAGTTTAACTGGGATAAAGCCGTATTAGATGAACGTCAAACACATCTCGGCTATTTGTTGCTGAATTTTTTCCAGGGACAGTTTTTCAGTGTTAGCCTTACAATGCTTTTTGTAGTGACAGAATAGCTGGCCTGCAGTCACACCGTTACGTCACAGGAGCAGAGTGTTTCGTGAAACGATTAATAAATATTTCCTGGGAATATACATTAGATTGAATATCATATGTAATCGAATCAATGAAAAATGTCAAAGTCAATGAAAAACATGTGTAGCACGAGTGTTTCGCAGAAAGTCGCCGCTTTATAATATTACGTGACCCATTGTATGAGATTATCAAACTATCACGCTTGGTCACAGAGAGGTTTTTATTTTGTGGCGTTCATTTTATTCATTCATTCATTCAGCGAACAAGCATGCAGCTTTTTCAAGTTAAACTTCTTTTGGCGCGATTGGAAAAA
This sequence comes from Calephelis nemesis, assembly GCA_002245505.1. Lineage (NCBI taxonomy): Eukaryota > Metazoa > Arthropoda > Insecta > Lepidoptera > Riodinidae > Calephelis > Calephelis nemesis. The sequence goes on from NJDD01005449.1 coordinate 18,125, forward strand.
ATGATGAGAGTAAATTTTTACGATGAGCGCGCACACCGACAGATAAATGTGACAGTCAAAAGCAACACACTGAAGTTAGTTGCAAACCTTTTTATTTTTAATTATATTTTATGATTTTTAATTATTGTTGCATGCTATTTATATATATTTATGTATGTATGCGTTGTTTTATTATTTGGTATTTTTGGATTGTTACGCCAAAGAAGTATAACTTCTAACGTGCGTACATGAGTCATTCATTCATTCATTCAGCGAACAAGCTTGCGGTTTTTATGATAGTAAGAGATATTTGTGACCTGTTGACACAATAAAAGTCGTCAGTTGCGCCCCTGTCCTACAGCTGAGTTGTTAGGCATATTGTGTCTACGAGCTCCTCTCTTCTTCGAATCGGCACTATGGCAGCAGAAAAAATTAAGGCAGTGGATCCCTGCCCAGGCAAGTTGCTGCACAGTATTCCACAATAAGTAGTCTTGTTGATAATGACAGATTTAACCTATAATTACCTCTTACGAGTTGCTTGGGATGTAGCTGCGGATTGTATATTCTACACAAAATAAATGAAACAGCAGGCATTGGGGAATATATGTTTTTACTATGTGATAGAAATTTTGTATTTAAATCTAAAAACGTTTTTCTTTTTACTTCCACTTCTTTTACTATTAAAAAGGAAACACAAACAAATTTTTCCCCATGTTGGTCCGGGCTCCTTTACGGAATTGACCATCTGCCCTCCTGCAAGGCATTTTATAAAAGCCGAGCTTAGGCTTACCGTAACTAACACCGTGACAGCTCAACAGGTTGAGTTTTGAACCGACTCGCCCGGAATGGTTTTACCGCCTTATCTATTCCTGCCGCCAGATCGATAGTGCTTACCGTTGACGTGTTCCAGTTGGGAGGATAAGGTAGCCGGTAAACTTTTGCTTTAGGCATAATATCCCAGCATCAGGTTGGCAACACACTTTTAGTACCTTTGATGTCACTAGGTGGCGTGAATTTCTTACCATCAGGAAATCCGCCTGCGTGTTTGCTTACTTATACCGTGAAATATATATTTTTTTAATTTTCTGTTTTGGTGACCAACGGGTGGAAGAGAACAAATGTTTTAAATATTGCGTGTCGCGGAATAGGTACCTTTAGGAGTCTTCTTGGATACGATCTACTTGGATAAATCCTCTAAGTATTTTAAAGTGGTAATATTTTACAAATATCGCATGGTTTTAATCATTGTACGGTATTGTAAGTTACATTGTTATCCACCTGGAGGACGTACAGCTAAAAGATAATTAATTGGCAAAACGTCAATTCCATTAAAGACCATTTCTTGTAACAATCACAATATATACATATAATATAATACATACATACAATACAATACATATATTCGTGATATCATAATGTAAAAGGGAACAGTCTCTTGCTGAAAGCCAATTGTTTGTTTGGACCATATTGTTGTTGCTTCATGAAAATAGATTTAGATTTTTATTGTTCTAAGATCCGATCTTAGGTCGACCTTCACCGAGCTGATAAAAGAATGAATTTTTATAATAACTTTATTATTTAATAAGATTTATTAAAAATTAGTGCCAAAAAAATCCCGGACAGCATACATTTTTTTAATTTTTTAGAGTTTTTTAATTTTAAAGTTTTTGCCATGGCTTAAGGTATAAGACGTATAGAATATGCAGAAGTTTGGTAGCCTGTAATTTATCTGGATTTGAAGGTATAAAAAATTATGTCGAACGTCGGTGCGAGTTACTTTAGCAAATTTAGTTAATGTAAAAAAAATATGCAATAATAACGTAGTTTTAAATCGATGCGAACTTTTAAACCCGTCTATATGATTGTATGATTTCTGCATTAAAAAATAAGTTTGAGTTCTCGTATAGATACCAAATACAAAAAAAAAAACAATATATTTATTTTAGAAAAATACACATGTTATATGATTGATTAATATCAACCTCCGTACTAGTCAATAATTTAACTATGTGATAGTAGATTGAGATTTCTCTTTCACAATAAGCGTTTAAAACTTGTTTTTAATAGGTACATAGTATGTGACATATTATATGTATATACATATTTTAAGACAAACATGATTTAAACAAAAGTAAAATATTCTTGAATGGCCAATGAATTTCAACCAGAGCAGCTAAAGGGCATTTGAATTAGGTACACATAATAATAATAATAATAATTAATAATAATAATTATAATTTATAATTATAATTTATATAAGTTATAGTGAGCTGGTTAGCTCACTATAACCTTTTTTTATGCTAAATTGTTATGTCTTATGTCTATCTCTTAAGGTTTTAAGAGATAGACACGTGTTGTCGCGGAATTTTTGCAGAACTTTCAAAGAGGAAAAGTCTGTCATACATGATTTTTGCGAAACTTTATCTGTTTACGCAGCGCACGCAGCGGAAGCTCTCAATAGAAAATACACTTTGATTTTTTTTGATCCATTTGATTCCTTTAATTTTAGCGCCAAAGCTCCTCTCCTCTTGCTCTTAACGTGATTATTTATAGTCTTATGACTTTAGATTTTTGATTTTTTTTTTGTCATTGGACATAATATGAAACGGTTATTTGGTATTCATATTAGGCAATATGAAAAATCTACTACACCTAGTCTACGCATATTTTTTACAGCAGAGTACAATAACAAACACGAGATTTTCAAACACTAACAACATAAAATCTCCTTTCGATTATAATTTAAAGCACAACAAGAAAAACTGAGAAATAAGTATTTCGAAGACGCCATCACTACTTGAATCTTTTAAACATTCCAAAAGTTTTACAAAGTTGCGCAACTAAAAGCTACAGAACGGTCTCGTCGATATAAAATTTTACTTTCGCGTAAAACTTGTAAATAACCCCTTTTATTTGAACAGTTCGCACAAAGACCACTTCACTCGAAAGCATCCGAATACACGGCCTCTTAAAATTTCCCAATCCTTTTGACCCTACCTTTATGTAACACCGATCAATTGATTTAGAGGATGCCGAATTTAGGTATTTTTATTCAGACGCATCAGCCTCTATAAGCTTTCTTTAACCGACCCGAAAAAGGAGGAGGTTATCGACTGTAGTTAGTTTTAGCCGACTCAAAAAGGAGGAGGTTCTGAATTCGACTGTACGTTCTTTTTGTTACGCGATAACTCACTCATAGCTAACCGATTTTGATGGTTCGTTTTTAGAAAGCTAGGTCATGATTTCTAGTTGTTTCCAAATTAATTGTAGCATGATCCAATTATTAGTCGTTTTTGAGTTATACTTTTAATACATAAATTTACTAAGAGTTATCGTGATCGTTTTTCATAAGGTTAAGGGATTATCTTAGAAGCTTGCGCTTGGGAAAAAGAGATTCTCCCTTTGCTAGGCATTAATTGGACAAGGATCATAGTTATGATCCTACATGAAACTTCGAATTGCTTCATTTTTGAAGCATAGGCAGAAAACCATATTCTCTAGAAGCGCTAGAAATAGGCTTAAAAATAGCTTAATTTTATTAAACGATTAGTTAGACTTAAATAGCTCCCCTCTGCTCAACTTACGTTTTTTTTAAATATTTATGGTTTGCATAATTTATTTAGTAATTGATATTTAGACACGTGTTCCCATTTAATTTTAATTTCATATCATTTATTTAAGTTGTATTTAAACTAATTGAATTTAACATTTTTATTGATTTATTTTCCTTGATATTCTGACATTTTATATTGTTCGTCACCATTTTCTGTTTTTTTTTGAAAAAGACTAAATTTATTGATGAAACAATTTAGTGCACAAATGTATCTGCTCGGCAACCCCAATACGGCCTCAAGACAGGTCTTAAAACATTCCATCAGTCATCCACGTCTATGTCCGGTAGGCACACACTATCCAGCCTATCTTGGACTTGACTCTCATACATGCTTCCTATACCCAGGTTTATACTTTTCACTCTTATGCTGTTCTCGGTAACCAATATATGATTAATTATATTCAATTTATTGAATATTAATGACTAAGTTTTTCTGCAAAAAATAAAGTCACTAGCGTAACTGTAGCGGATATTACTCGCACTCGCGACGGTCCAGATTGGTTTAAACTGTCGTATTTGTGAGCAATGTCTAAATGTCAGTTTGGGCGCACTATATAATATACTAGCGGCCCGGTACGTGCTTTACACAACACAACAAAACAAAAAAAAAACACAAAGGAAAAAAGTTTCAATATGACTGAAAAATACACATTCACAAAATGATACGCCATTTATTGAATTCATTTGTGACAAAAATGTGATAAATGAAGAACCTATTAACCGATTTCATGCAAACTTCACATAAACCATCTACTAAATAGTGCAACAAGGACTATACATTTGGTTTGGGTAAGTGAGCCCGTTTTTGAGTTATATAATTACAACGAATAGTGGCATTGATTTTCATATATATATACTAGCTGCCCGCCCTCGCTTCGTTTCGGTTATTCAAGTTAAGGGGAAATGCAGTAAGCGCGCATGTCTTTGTTACGCTTCAACGATATTTAATTTTGCGTCCGGAGATTTTAACTTTTTGATAACTCATTAGTTGTTAATTTTTTCTGATAGTGTAAAAGGCAATTTTGATATAAATTACACGCATAAAGTATCTAACATATTTATTGGGTTAAGGGTTAATACTGTATTGTTAAAAATATGTTCTAATCCAAACCTTTATTTTACTTTTTCAAGTAAAAGTACAACCCACAAAAACGGTTGTTGTGGGTTATTCTTTAAAGATAGACATATACCACCGCTTACTTTTTTTGCGATCTATCGAAGAGGAAAAATCTTACCATACATTGTTATTTTTTGCCGACATATTGAACTAATATTGTTGTTATCGTTGGTTTGTACAAAACATAAACTTACTATACACTAAAAACCTTCCTTAATAATTGTTCTATCTATTATTGAAAACCGAATGAAAATCCGTTCAGTACTTTTCGAGTAAATCGCGAACAGACAGACAGACGCGCCGGGGGACTTTGTTTTATAATATATATTGATATTGATAGAAAGAATAGATAAGCATCTGCAGCTGTCTATATTTTGTGGGCACTAAAGTCATAAAATACAGGGCTGAATTTAAGAAACCAACCAAATTTTGACAGAGGGTTGTTAATCAATATCACTTTCGATCTTTGAAGCAATTAAACATAAGAAATATATGAATTACAATTTTTATCCGAAGCAAAATAAAAAATTAATGGTTGCAACGTAAACAAAGCATTTAACCGCCGGTCGCAACCGCATGCGTAGGCTGGTGACGTCATGACTTGTTCTATGTAAGACATAACGTTACAAAAAGCGAAGTATTAACGCGGATATTTTTAAATATTTTTTTATAAAAGTAAGTATTATAATTTGGCAATAACATTAAAATGAAATATCATTTTAGCCTTAACTTATAAAATTTGGCCGGTCGTGTGAAAATAACTCTATTTATACTAGCTGTTTATATTTTGTGCTAAAGTATTTAAGTTATAATGATATTCATACTAAACGAGATATGAGTAAAAGGAAACACCTACACTTGTTTAATATCAAAGTCCGAGCAAAATGTTCCTAATATTATTAACTTTATACTTTTTGAAACTAAGTTTGAGAATTGATACAACGACGAAAAGGTCATCGCCATTACCATATCTATCTCGCCATTGTCGTTTTCTTAAGGTTTTCGATCCTACGATCGTGCCTACATAGTCTACGGTCTCGGCCGAAATAATAACACTGATGATGAGTATAGGCGACGGTTGTATTATCAGAAGCGCCGCATCCTTGTTTGCTATATTTTAACATAAAAAAGCTACGAAGCATATTATATTTTAATAAGCCTATATTAACAGGCCGAGTAAACATTATGTTAAAATCTTTTAAAGATGTTATTTAAAACAAAAAGGTAATTACCGTAAACAGCCAACAACGAGCCGAAAAAAAATATAAAAGACTCTTTAAATAATTAAAATAAGAAGTCGTAATGGTTAGTAAATAATTTTCTTCAAAGGTAAGGGGAATTTTCATAAAAGTACGCTTTTTTCAAAAGGCTCTCAGAGGTGGTAACGGAATAAATCTTTCTTAGAAACTTGTAACAATTGAAACAAAAGTAAATTATGACGGCACGGCCACCGGCGGCGAATTATGAGAAATGGGCCTTTTCCTTATAATTTCATTGCGTTGTTAGGATTCTGCAACAAAATAACTAGAGGAATCATTTTAGCTGTGATATATTATCCAAAACTGCTTACAATTTTTGTTTACATTACTTGAACGTATGACTTTCAACATGATGTAAAAATAGTTTGTAAATGTAAAATAAATGAGGTGGTGAATGTGTATGTTGGGTTTTTAAGTATTTTTTTTTGTTTTGACGTGACAACGTCTTATAATTTGATGAAGCTGGCAACACACAACAAAAACATGACTCATGCAGCGTTACCTCGATCCGAGACATTCAATCTTATACCTGAAGTGTAAGCGAGAACGCTAAACGTGCAACAACCTCTTTGTTGTACAATCAGCTTCCGTTCTTATGACGTTATGTTCAATTATCGTCAATATAATGACTTTACCGACAACCGCTTATTTTTCAAGACCGATACCAAGCAAGCCAATAAGCAAATGTATGACTGCTAGACCAATGCCAATTTTACTACTTATTTCCTTATAATACGCGAAAAACAGAAAAAGCTATTATCAGATTACAATTAAAAAATAAAAAATAATCGCCTTATAAATGTGGTAATTATACTTTGATTTTAAAGTAAAAAAAAAGAGACGCTGTTAAAAGCTATTTCAATTATTTTATGAACTTTTTATGTTGACGACGGCTATGTTTAGAAAACTCGCGTAGTTAGTTCTCTTGTATTATTACAATGTATTGAAAATTCTTAATTTAAAAATACTGTTTTGTATTTTTTATTGAATGGAAATGGAATGGAACCCAGTTCCTACGTCCCTTCTCTGGCTAACTTATGTGCCAATCGATTTCGTATTCCAATGTTCGATTGTTCTCGATTTGCCGCCATGGAAAGTTTGATTTATGGTTGTATGAAAAGTTTGATGGCCGGTGCGAGTAATAACAAAGTTTTGTGTAACCTAGCAATAAAATTTGAATGGTCGTAAATTGAGTTCGACAAATTTTATGGCACCACTAAAAAAACAACGTCGTTAGTCGTAATATTCTGACCCAGTAGCTATCAATTTCATTTTTTAATGTGTTAGTTTTTTCCAACAACTTCCATAAATTGTGGGGGTTATTAATATCTGTACGTTTTGTCTCTTTTTACTTGACCCTTAGAAACAGTTACTGGATAAATTGACGACTTGTTTTAGAATTAGATTAGGTTAGAATTTATCTGATATACTTACATACATACATATTATCTTCACGTCAAGTCTCGAACGGGGTAGACTAGGAGAGTATCTAGTTCCAAACCATCTTCACGATCCTGGCGGACATGGGTGGCTTTCTCCACATAAATTACCCTTATCATACAAATAAACCGGTTCCGGATACTCTTGACATCATCCTCGGATAACATCCAAGCGATTTGATTATGGAATGTCAATCTTGTTCTCCACGGGTACCTACATCTATCCACATTCGCACTGTTTAGTTGCTTTGTCAATCTTTATCCGTCATTCTTTTCATATTGGGTGCTAGCCCTTTCTCATTTTAACACCAACACTTTGTTTCAATCCCACTCTTTCTCAGATCTCGTTGTTGCTAATGCGGTTAGCGAGAGTTACATAACAAATTTTCAGTAGCGCTCTCGTTTTGATAGCATTTATCCTACTCTTATGCTTTCTCTGACATATCCAACTCTCGATACTATACAACTTCGTTATGATAAGCACAGAATTAGGCAAAGCGGGTCTAGCACTTTGACTCAAAACCTCGCTCTGAAATAGCTTACTCAGCCCTCCTTTCACAATTTTCGGTACACACACTCTCCTTTCTGCATTCACGGTGTACCTTCCATCCTTCCTAAAAAATTAACTCCGATAATATAAAATTTCATTCACTTGTATCATCAAATAAAACTCTTACATAATTAGTTCTGGCTAAATTCAAATACCATTACTTTGATTTTCGTAGCATTCAAATGTAAGCCTTTTCTTTACAATCACCTTCTTATTTCACATTCATAGTTATTGTGACTAGTGTTTGAAGCTCAGCAGCTGCAGCAGCAGATGGATATTGGAAAATCTGATTCCCTTTTTTCTTTCAATGGGGTTCTCCAGTTGCCATATGCTTGGGTTAATTTGTTTGCACATTCATTTAATAAAAACAATGTTGTTATTATCCATTTAAGTTGTATACAACAACTAGATACACAAACATATTTTCCCTTACGCAGTAGGCATAGACCCAAGTGCCAAATTCTCTGATCCTTGAAAACCTGTCTAGTTTCCTTCCCATTAATTACTCTAAATTACAAATAAACGTAATATTTTCATCATTAATTAACTGACCGGTTTTTAATAAAAATCCTCTGCCATAAATTGTCTTTAATCCATTTGCAGAAAAAGAGATTAAAATGATTATTTCAACTAGCTTCCATAATTGCTATTACTGCTGCGACGAAGTTGATTGTAATTGTATTTTTACTGTCTGCAGGGCTGGTAACATTAATAACATTAGGAAGGTGGATCATTTCGCGCTTTTTTGTGATATTGGAAAGCAAACAAACAGACTGATTTCCTGATGGTAAGAAATTCGTGCCGCCTAGGGAAACCAAATTTGGTAACGGTGCGTTGCCAACCTGAGGCCGATTTGTTAGGCCTTGAACAAAAGTAAGTTTATCGGCTACCATCACCTCAGAATCGTAACACATCACCGGTAAGCACTGACGTTATGACGGCAGGAATAGGTAAGGCGGTGGTACCAATCCGGGCTTGTCGCTGCCAAACACTATCACCTATTCAGATGTTACCATAAGCATATGCTTGCTTTTTCAAACTGCCTGGCAGGAAGACTGAAGGTCTATTCTGCAAAGGGGCCCGGACCAATACAATTTCTAGCAGTCTGTTTTCAATTAAGCGATAATTTTATGGCAAATGGATCTTTACTAACAAGACTGGACTGGGATACACAGTAGCACACGAAGCGCATAATTATGCGCTTCGGCTTTACACTTTTGACTCTTTTTACACTTAATACTTTTATTTTTAAATTGGCTTACTTTATCTAAATTTATGCGAAATGATTAATTATGTAATATAACTGTATATATATTCGGATTTCCGAAGCTTGACGGATATAGCCGAAGCGCATAATTTAAATAGTTCTACTATACTTTTACTTGTTGCCATAATATTGGTGTTGTGCACTGTCAAGTTCTGCTCCAAAGAATAGGGTGGATAGAAGATTCGCATAATAAAACTAATATCCTGACCACTCAGAATAGCGAAGCACGTATATTAATTAGTTATTTTAACTTCACACAAATAAATTATTGTGACTACAAATGCGCATTCTCTAAATCAACCTTAAGCCTAGCAGAAATCAAAGTGTGTAAAATAAAGTAAAGCGTATGGACAAAGGACATGTACCACTGCCTATACAAAGTTTGCCTTAGAACCGACAAACATTACACAATGCTTAAAATAGTCTATACAAAAAATGTGTTTCTCTACTATCATATCCGTGTCACGGACATTTTCTTTTCGAACGATATTTACAAACAAATATAAAGCATTTCAAGTTGTATTCTATTGGAAAAACATATTATATGAATGCACTAAAACTTTTCAAATGATATAGAAATGCTTTTAAGTATTCTCCACTGTTCAACCAAAAAACCAAACGTTTCATAAAAATAATTTAATAATTACTGTATATGTTTGATGCTTGTTGGACTCAGGATAGATTTCCATAGCTTGTATAGATATTACTTTGTAGTTATGTATTTAATAAGAAATAACATACAAATATGATAACACAAAGATGAATAATTACTTAATATTATCATATTAAATTATATATAGCTAATATCATTATTGATACATATTGGTGGTAATTTTGTTGCGCACTCACTAAACTAATTTTAAGGTATCGCTGTCTTCTTTTAATGAAAATAACAGTAAACTTATTTCCAGTTTTTCGTAGGATCATTTCCTAAATATATCTTAAGGATGTGGCAGATACTGATAAGATTCCCTCTTCATTTTGCGATCCCCATGTAACGGAAATTTCATTTTCCCGGAAAAATATACAGTGAAAAATATCGGAACAAAAATTTTTTTCATGACAGAGAGTACGATTTTATAAGTCCCGAAGAGGATAAAATTATGAAAACAGTGTAAATGAGAGTGTTGATTTTCAAAAGTAAATAATATAAACCTCATTAACAAATATAAAATACAGATAGAATAAAAAAAGCAGATGTATCATCACCTGTTACACTATCGGACACCACGGAAAAAGGCTACCTAGTACTGAATCAAAATATTACCGTATATGCAAACTTAAGTTTATGACGTTTTTATTTATAAGAGCTATTTCCAGCGTCAAAAGTAATTTCCAAATGCATTAAAAAAAGCCCTAAGATGATAAAATAATGTTCGCATTTGGGGAGATTCTTTGCTTGCCATTCCATGATCAGATCTTATCTACCATTAATGTTGCATTGTCGTCCAACTTATACATGCATTCAATTTGCGATATTCCACCGGATGAACATGCATAGCAAGATACGCTTGTAAAAAAAGTTATTTATATTTTTTAAGACACACTTTGAAAAACTGAAATATTATATTTCAGCAGAATGCTCATAAACAGAGCAGCACTAGAATCTTAATACGTGATGCCAAAACTTTAGAACCCGTTTTACGAAAATTGCGCGGACGCAGGAACATAAATTTGGCACATTTATAGTTTATGTGTAGGAGAAGTGCAGAACGCTAATATTTTTCAATAATAATGCTTATATAGTACATTAAATCAATAAATAGAACATTACCCACTCTACCATGCCCTCGACACACAAACAAATATATTGATGATAACGATAAAAGATCACAGGTGGCGTTCTTATAAGCAAGATATAGTAGTTGATCTTAAGAAATGCAGGTGGCGTTCTTATCAGCAAGATCTAGTAGTTGATCTTAAGAAATGAAGATGGCGTTTTTATCAACAATATATTAAAATTTATTATGGTCGAATTTCGACCACTGGGTGACCACTGGTAGTAATAAAATGCACTTCAAGCGAAGTTCATTTCGCAATCAGAACCTTTACTATGAGCTGCTATAGATTAGGTTCGGTAATTTGCACATCGAATCTGTAGTGATTTTACTCTGAAAATATACTTCTCTCAGTTACCAGTAGAAGTGTTGCTCAAAGTTTCCTTACAATACATTTAAGGAGACGCTAGCAAGTATAGCGTCGTAAACTCATGGGAGGGGCTCTGGTGCAGGTACAATCTAGTGCAAAAATAGCAAATTTTGGTACCAGTTCAAAAACATGCTTTTTGTATGATTTTTCTTATAATGTAGTAAATTAGTTAACTAACCTTTTTATATACTGTTATAAATGAGACAATTACACATGTGCAAGAAAAAAGAAAATCATTTCATATGTAGGATGATAATATGTTATATTATAATATCTAAAAGGTTGCGTGTTTGTCAAAATATCAATATTTCTTTCTATAACATATAAATATTATTAAATATAACATTTATAACGTAAATTAGCAATACCTCTATAAGCAATTATCCCAAGAAAAAGAGATCAAGCAGTATTTTAAGCGAGAACTCTATACGCTCCCTCACTTCCAGGCACACATTTCAGCCGATACCTAGAATTCAGTTCTGCGCAACGACACGTTATCAATTTCGGAAGCGCATTTAAGTTTTGCGTGAGATGTACCTCTAGTGCAGACATTTTGTTGAACACTAAATGCCGGGTAGTGCACATGCATGTAGGAATATAGCACCCTAAGGTAGGGCGATAGGCTTAGACCGACCGTCATACATGGCTTTGTGCTCTATTAGTAATTACAAGTAAGCTTCCTCACTAGCCTATCCAACAGTGTACAAAAGGTGGCAGGAATAAGCTAAAATGATGATGAAACAACCTTAAACATTTTTGGAATATGAAAATCTAATTTTATACAAAAAGTGTTAAAATATTTAAGAGGGTTGTCATTGGGCACCTCGGATATATCTGAAAATTAAAATTTTAAAATAATATTTAAATTATTCTTTAGGAATCCAATTAGAGACCTTCGTTAAAGATATCTAAATGATGTACATTGCTAATTGCTTATGGATGAGTTGAAACCCTTTCTAAAATGTGTTTGAGGGTTTCATTTATCTAAAAATAGCCCTTGGAACGTTCTTTGACATGTTCTTAAACTCCATGTTGGATACAAGCGCGTGTTTATCACGTGGAAACTTCCTCATGACCACCTCGTTACCTTAGGGGTTAGCATGCAAGCTAAGCTCCACCCGCGAATCTAGCGTTCTATTCCCAACAGACACAGACATTTTCGTATTGAAGACAGAAGTCTGTATTTAAGGGTCTGGGTGTTTATTAAATTTTATAGGTGTATATTTAAGTATTTTTAGGTATATATTTGAATGCCTCTATTGTCTAGTGATTCAGCTGTTGGACTTGACTGCATGAGGTCCCGGGTTCGAATACCGAGTCGGGCAACATAAAGGAAATTGGGTTTTTCCAATTTCCTAATAAAAAAAACGTTGCGCGGGATTGGATATGTGCCCGGTTGGCGATAGGCTTGCCACCTATCACATTGTGGGACTTAGTGTCTTCGGCTAGTCGTAGGGCCCTGGTTGTGTCTCTGCCTACCTCTTCGGGGATATGGGCGTAAAGATACGTTTTCATTTTTAAATATTTCTTATGCATAGTATTAGTCTGCCCAGGTCACTGTTTGTCTATCCCGTAAGGAAATAATTATATTATAATTTGCTACTGTGGATGAAACAAATGTAATTTTTCAGAAGATTGAGTGTATACACGTATTGTATACGTATTGGCGAGGACACTTTAAGGGGATCGGATCGTGAGGCATGAAACCTAAAACGCCCGAATCAACAAAAATCGCAAAATATCGGGAAGGGTGGGGGATTTTAATGAGAAATTACTAGCATTTACTCCTAAACAACAAACAACCTGATATTAGCGTTGAAGAAAGCCTTGATGACCCATGGTCCGAGGACAATGTATACATTAACGTATCTGACGTTCACATTATGGTATGAATTATGGTTTTACTTCTCTAATAACACTATGATAGCATAAATTGAAACAAAGAATATCACGTAATTTTGGATAAAGGAAGAGATTTCATTTGCAACCACACATAAAGGGGGCGCTGACAATAAAATGCTAAAAAATATCACATGATTAGTGGATAGCCCTTTCATTTCAAACGTTTTATTTATAAACATGGACTAAAGTACTCAAAGGTTCAGCCTTATTATTTAGATTATACGAGTAGTACCATAATCTTCATAACACTATGATATAGACTTAAGTATCGTCATTGTTCTTATTTCTGCCCATGTTTATAAAAAACGGCACAAGTTTACGAAATACTTTACTCGACTAAAGTGAACAGAAAAGCTATGGCAGTAGGTATATGTCTAACGTAATGGATGTGGTAATGATTGAAATCAGAGCTGTACATAAAATACAAGATTAATAACAGCCGACGATGAGGTTGTCACCTCCCAAAATCGGAAAAAAACTTATTACAATAACAGTATGCATAGCTTGTGAAAATAAATAAAACATTTAATTTAATCATGTTTAATCCCTTCCAAACATAAAAATGAGACCAAAATTTTACATTACAACCTTTTAAATATTTAAGAGGGTCGGCATTAGGCAGCTTGGCCTCCACAAAAATTAAATGTGCAAAATCTCTAAGTTATTCTTTGTGAATCCAATTAGACCCTCGTTTCTGTTATCTTTATAATATGGTACACCTCAAGTTGATTACGGACTTGTATTTTTTTAATTATACTAGTATAGAGCTCCTCAGGAATATATAGACTAATAATAACCAAGCAGTTCCAAATAGGTATCGTCCTAAATAGTTTATCTATTTTTGTAACGACCGCAGACCTAAACCGTCTTGAACGTTAAATAAAGTACTCTTAGGATCAAATTAGTATCGTAGTCTTTATTGCATTGTGATACAGACTATAATATCAACATAACTTCACTCTTTCTTTAATCTATGTTTATTCATGGAAAGTGTATGTGTGTGTCAGGTGGTTGTAACTATAGATTTCGGTTGTTCAAGGGCAGGGTTTAAGCATTATCAAGAGAAAAATGGATTCAATTACATTATAACTATTGAATATCATCGTGTACTTAATTAGTAAAGTTAGTAAATAGTTTTTTTTTCTTATTTTTGTTTCGCTACAAGAACAAGAACACTGGATCTATAAAGACATTATAGAGTATTTTGAGTTAAGCAATTCAAGACAATCATCTCGAATTAAAAAAAGTCATAAAAGAAGTTAGTTTTAGTCAAGGACTTTCAATAATATAGGCTGTCTACTAATATGTACTAAAGTTATGAAGAAGAAAGGTTTTGATTTATTAATTGCTTGAAATTAATAGGTTCTCAAACTACTGGACCGACTTCAAAACTTCTTTCATTTTTAGAATGAAAGAAGTGTGAGTGACATAAGCTTTGTTTTATCAAAATCGGTGCAGTAGAAGCTAAATTACGCAGGCGAAGCTGCGTGAAACTGCTAGTCTACTAAATAGCTCTTATTGTCAGTGAATTCCATTAATTTCTGCCAAAACAGTAAAGTATGCAATTAATTTAATAATGTAGCAATAACAATTTTTGTCTCTTACAATATTTTCACATTTTGTTAATAAAACGACATATTACGATTTATTGTACTGTTATTGCTTGCATTACCTAAGCATATTTATTCATTTTATAAGTTTTTTTTTTCATTTTTTAAACTTTAGGACTTTATTACACTAACGAAATCCATTTTGTTAAAAAATAATTCTTAAGCATAATAATCTATAATAATCCTTTGCTATTTATGTAATTATACTCAAATACGCCTTCGACCTCCTAATTAGATGTTTTTAATAAAAATAACTCCTACCGTAGCGGAATAAGGGCGATAATGGAAAAAACATTATTCATAAATTAATATCGTATCGTAATTAATTAAATTGCGTAGGTGCGTTGCCGCATCCATTAAAAGTAAACATTATTATTCCGTAGTCCCCAGGGGCTTCTATAATTTTGTTGTGAATACAAACATCGAATGTTTGCATTTTCGACTCTAATTGTATATTAAAAACATTAAAAAAATATAAAAACCCTCATTTACACCAAAATACGCAGCCTAAATTGATATCTTTACACAAGAGGGCGTGTTTGCTCCGCCTTTTCTTTACTAATTTTAACCGTGAATATGTAAACATATAATATAAATTAGTATTGTGTATAATAACAGCCTTGAAGTTACCACAAAACGTTGAATCTATAACACCAGACATTTAATTAATGTGATGTATTTTAGTTTAGTTAGTGAATTAAGTTTCGTACCTAAGTAGTTTAAGTGCGATAGATGAGATATAGAATAGTTCACATGAATAGGTAAAACTGGATATTAAATATCAATTATGTACTAATCTTAATATATATAAATTAAGTGTCACATTATTTGTCCGCGATGGATTTCTAAACTAAGAATAGGTTACTTAGAATGATAAAAAATACCATCTGAGCAAAGCTGGAACAGGCAGCTTCTTTTTATATATATACTTACTTGACAGAAAAACTAGAGGTTACTTTGAGACACCATACTTAAATAAAAATCAAATTGTTTGATTTGCATTTGCCTGCCAAAATATGCGACGCCGCTTCAAGTATGATTCCACTTTCCTTTAAGGCTTTACATACAATGATAAACTAGTCTATTTTATTTAATAGGTAGGTAGTAGTTGTAGTTTAAGTAGGTAATAACCCATTTAACCTACGCTCACCCTTCACAAGATATCACGTTAAGAGGTAGATTTATTTTACGTAGAGGCCGAACAATACGGAAAATTATACATGTATTTTGGACTCTCTAGATATGTCTAATAGATTGGTAACAGAACATTGTGCACAATACAGCAATATCATCAATTAACAAAAAGTTCAAAGGAGTATCACCTTTAGTGTTTGGGGTGTAGGTCATGAAATTCGTTTTATCGATTTCGATTGATGGCACATTTTGCCTGCTCAATATGACGAGTGCGTTAACAATGAATGCGACGTTTCACAGAGCGCTGCTCGTAATTAAAATGGCCGCCGACGCAATATGGCGTTTCCCGCTCCGAATTGAATTCGAGTCTACCTCATTACTATTCACGCTTTTAGAATGTTTGCGAGTCTTTAAGACGACTTTTATTGCCTGTTAAATTTGTAACTAAAAAATTAAAATGTTTTAACAAGCAGTTTTGAAAAAAGCTTTAGTTAAGTAAAAAAAAATATTTTTTTCTTTTAACTATACAAAAGCACACTTATATTTTTAAATGAATAAACACTTTTACTGTTTTACATATCACTTATATGTACGTAAAACAGTACAAGTGTTTCTTTATATAAAAACATGGATGTAACGAAGTTTTACAAATTCGGAAAACATAAAATATAACACCTTCAATAAAAGTAATAAATACGCATTTCAATGTTTACATACATTTTGTCACTAACACCGTGACAAGTCTAGGTAACAGAGTTTTACCATGGTTTGTCTTGTTAGGTACCAACAGCTCACTATGAAACTGCCGCTGCAACAATGTTAATGCTCATCAATGTTATATTCCATTCTGAAGAGTAAGGTAGCTGCTAAAGTAATGTAAGAGACTTAAAGCTAATCTCAGGTTGCAAATTCAGTATGGTACACATACTGAGCAATTTTTATTTTTTTTAAACTTACTGAGGGAACTTTTATCATCTTTGAAAACAAAAACTGTGATCGATCTAGATAGAAATTCTTCAAGATATAGCCTATTGAACTAGTGAAGTCAGTTGAACTCAGTGTTGAGTTTCTTGCGTTTTCTAAGTTTATTGTTTTTTTTATTTTACTTTACGTTTTCCTCAAGATAAAAACATTGAAGTCTACTGGCTACTCTAGCCTTCGGACTGAAAAATGACAGTGTCTTTATGGTGCTAGGAATGGCTAAGGCATTGAATCCTTACCTGTACAAGTTGCTACCAGCACTCTACCACGAGTAGTTTTAATAATAATAACAACTTTTAAACTTTTTTAACTTGGTGGAGTTTAACTTTCTCAATACAATTTAACTGATTCTACTTTCCTTTAGGGCTTTACATATTAAGATAAACTAGTCTGTCTAGTTTAGTCTGTGTAGTCTGTAGTCTAGTATTTTATTTTATCGTTCACAATTTGGTTATCTATGGTCATTAAATCGATTGGTTATTGTCAGAATACCCATACAAAAAATATACAAATAAAATAAACAGTCTAATTCCTCCTTTTTAGTCAGTCAAAATATGCGATAACAACTTATTAGAAGAAATGTAGCCATTTGGAAAAAAATCTTTATTCGTTAAAACTTGAGTTTCTGATTAAAATTTTCGGTCGTAGCGTATTAATTATACTTTGTCAGATAACACAGCTTCGTTAAAAGACCATAATATGAAAGTAAATCGCCAAAATTATGAAACATTGAATCATATCAGGAAATTATGCGAAGAAACGAAAAATGGAAAGCTTTTTAAAGTAGGTACTTTTAAAGTTAGAATTATTGTGCGATGTTGATTTTTAAATCAAACCTTATTAAAACTTTGCGAGGCTGGCAAGAAAACTGAAATTAAACAAAAACAACCTTATTTACGCTGAGTTAGCGTCACCTCAGTCACAGTTAAAGAATAAGATTTTGAACGTGATTTCTAAAGTTTTTACAAAACTTTCCTATTCAAACCAAATTATCACTTTTAATTCAACGAGCGTTGAAAGTAACATTGTTTTGTGTTGCAAAAACAAAAGACATATTAGGTAAATTGAAAACAAACTATGGCATAGGTCAACATGTAGAATAGACTATCGGCATTCCTATCTGGCAGCTCATAAGACGCGAGTATTACATGTTAAATTTTTATTAACCATTACCAATGAGGCTCTAGGAGTCACTCGATTAGTGTGCACGACGACCAAAAACAATGACCATAGACACATCGGCGAGAGTGACCCAATCCGAAGGATGGCACGCGTTGATACTTAAGCGATAATATAAGTTAGGTAAAATGTTAATGTTTTAAGGATTTTGATTTAAGTATATAACGTTTATTTTGTACATGATTATGGTCCTATATACTTTCTGATAGTTTATATAGTTAATTTAACTTGGAATATGTTGTTTTAGACTAGGATTTGTATTGATTTATGATGTTTTGATGCATGTTAATTTACAAGGATGATTTATGGAAAATTTATGTTAAAATGGGTTCTATTATCTAGATTTGTGTATCAAATGATAGAATATGTTAAATTTTACTGTATTAACGTCATTCAAAGCATATAAGTGTTGTAAATAGCCGAGAAATCGGCCAAGTTTAGGTGTGATAATAAAATGTTAAATTTCTTGCGATTTACTTACCCGATCTAAATAAGATTAGAATATGTTGTTATGAGTGAATAAACAGACGTAATGTGCATGCTATTGCGCCCGTAAAGTTAATAAAATCGGGAGCGCCGCGCCCTCACGTTTTATACTAGGACGGCGGGGGGCAGGGTAGTATAAAATACGGAAATCGCGGAATTTCGCCGCCACACGAAAACCGAGCGCCGCCGCGTGCACAACCATGTATGTAAGAACAGGTCTAGATAAGAAATAAGGTTTGTACAATAATACAATTTGATAAATATAGGTTTTAATAAAGATATTAAATAAAGTATGGTCCCGGGGATGAGGTAAAGAATATTCTGGAATCCCGCTCCCGAATTTGTATAAATACGGGTGCCGGGAACCGGGTCAGTATTCGCAGTCGGACCTCCAGAAAAAACACTGGGACTCTGAAGAATAGGAAGAAACTCCCAGTACAAGAAGAAGAAGAAGAACATTCTGCGCCTCACTCTCGCCCTGTCGTAACGTGTAACAGTGTGTTTTATTTATTTCCCCAAAAAATCTCTCCAGACGGTTGGCCATCAAATTCGTCGGCCCTTGGTAATCTATCGGCCTCAATTAGGTACTGCCATAATGAGTTCTGGTATAAATCAAAACAAGGGGTATTACAAGTTTTACGTTTCTCTCTCTTTGTGTGTGTGTGTGTTTGTGTGTGTGTGTGTATGAAGATACCGCAACTGAAGTCCAACTGAGAAGTGTTCGAACTTATCTTGACTACGAAACAGCAATTATATCGTGATGCAGGATTTGTCCAAACTTGTGCTATCGAAACAACGTCGAATATTGTCAAAGCTGCTACACTGCTATTGCCTCCAAACCTATTTATTAACTTTATAATAACATTATTGTTACGTAACAGACACTAAGTTAACGAAATTCTGTTCTCGAAGAAATTTTATAAGAAGATTTTAACATTTTAGTTTGAGAAACTTTTTTATTTTTTCAGGTGAAACGTTTTTGTCGCTCAAGTTACTAGTTAAAAAATAGCATATTTTTTTCTGTAAGTTAGATATTTTATTATATTTGTAAAATTATTTATCTTACGTATTTTTTCTTTGTAAAGTTATTCTTCAAGAAACAGTAAAATATATTATGTATCTAAACGTGCTTAGTTTGTACTTTATAAGACTACAGCAATTAGCAAGAGTATAAAGTTTAAGTACTCATATTTATGTTATATAATAAACCTAATATACAAGAGTGCATTTCGTAAAATGAAGATGTTTTTAACATTTTCCAGGCTTATTCATAGACGTTGTTTAACTTTTAATCACCAATTTAAATAATGTTTAAAAAATGTTTATTCATAAACGCTACTTAGAGTTAATCATTTGTTTAACTGAGCCATGAGTTTGTATAGATTACGTACGGTAAGTTACGTGTCGAAATCTATGACAATTTTGGTCTAAAAATGTGTTTCTCTTAGTTACCACTA
>NJDD01005449.1:59632-73136 GCA_002245505.1 Calephelis nemesis
AAAAATGACCACCGCCTGCCAGGACCTGGCCATGGCGTTGACGAGATATCGCTCGCATCGCTGAGAGAGTACGCCGCTGTTGTTCGAATGCGACGCACGCTCTGAGCGTGTGGGACGCCGTATTTTCTGGCGCACCGCACTCGTGGCAGGCGGAGGTCACCTCCCGTCTCGCGATCTTGTGTAGATACTTTCCGAAGCATCCATGCCCGGAAAGCACCTGCACGAGACGTAATGTCAGCGACCCGAACCGCCGCTGCAGCCACCCTCGGAGGACCAGTCGGATAGCCTCCACCGTCGCCTGCCCAGGAACAGGTGGGACTAGGTCCTCCTTCCACCGCTCCTACGTGGTCTCCCACGGCTACCTCTGCATGCGCCTCACTTGTTCTCACGCCAGGGCGTGCCTCGCTGGCGTGCCCGCCGAAGATAGCGCGAGGTATGTGTCAGCAAGAGCACGCGCTTGGAGCTCCCAGGGTGGGTCTCCAGCGAGGTAAATAAATATCCCTGGACAAGTTTGGTTAAGCCACTCAAGACGTGCCAATAGTTGGAGCGCATCGCGGGCGCCATCAATAGTGTTAAATAAAGCAATTATGTCATGCATAAACATTAGAAAATAATAAGTAAAACATAAACTATTTTTATTAATTTAATTCTAATTTTGTATACTTTCTTATTGTTTCTGTGTTGGAGGTAATTGGAAACAATTGTAGGAACAGGTTAAAATCTGTTATAAATCACATTCATTTCTACATTTGGCATATTTTTTATGACCGTTACGGACGTTTTTAACAAAATGAACTGATTTTACCATATAACTAAAATCGCTAACAAGGTAACCTAGAAAATTTGCTGGCGCAACTATAAAAAAAAACACTTGAGTAACAGTCAAACTCAAACTCAAACTCAAAATATATTTATTTACACGGATCTATACAAAGATTCTTGTGACGCGTCTATATAATACTAAAAACTACCACCGGAACGGAACGCGGCCACACACTGCGAAGATCCGGCGAAAGAAACTCAGCGGGCTTGTCTTTTTTTTCTTATAAATAAAATTTACAAAAGTATATTACATTTCATTAATCTGTAGAGATTGTATGAGGAGCAATTAATCCCAAGCATTTCTGTCTTCCAAATATTCTGAAATCTTATAATAACCTTTACCATACAACTTGGATTATTTAAATTTATTTAATGGTAAGTCTTTAATATGCTCGGGAAGTTTATTGTAAAAACGTATACAAAACCACCGTAATCTATAAATTAGGATGATGAGGCAAAATCGCAACTCTTGTAGTAAAGACAGCATCAGATTTCAACACAAACTTGCAGGCCTGTGTGACCGGTTATGTCTAATAAATAATATGGAAAATCAACAATTACCTAAAAAGTTAATGAGTTATTCATAAAATTTAACGAAAATATTACATAACATTTTAATATCTATTTATAACCCCCGACGCAAAAAGAGGGTTGTTATAAGTTTAGCTTGTCTGTCTGTGGCATCATAACTCCCGAACGGATGGAGTGATTTCAATTTAGTTTTTTTAAAATTAAAGTTAACTTATGTGCGAGAGTCTTAGGCCTCAAACTGGATCTCAAAGATTGCGGGGCGACGGCGAGAGCGGGGCGGGCGCGGGCGAGGCGAGCTATGCCCGAACTCGATGTCAGTGGCCAGATCGCTCCGCCCACGATCCACTGACATCCAGTTCACTTCAATAAGAATCTATGTATTAGATCGCGCCGCTCTCGCTGACGCCCCTCAATCGCTAAGATCCAGTTTGTGGCCTTAGACATGATTTATGAAAATCGCTTTAACCGTTTATAAGTTGTGGGGGTGAAAAAATACTGTGAACTTTTTTACTTTTTAACGGGAAATTAAGTTTTCGTCGGGGGTTTTTTAAATTTTAATTTCATTTTATCTTGTTTAGTAGTGCAGCCTATAGTAGCACACCCGCATGCAAACATTTTGTATGTGCTAAGTGCGAAAATACGTCTATACGAGAAACAGGAGCCTGGAAAATTCAAACACTTAACGTAAAGTACATAAAGGTAGGTGATATAAAAAATAGTAGTTGTTTTAATAAGGATAGACAGAGAGATCCTACCGTGCTGACTCGCAAAACTGCTGAATTACTTATGTGCAGAGAAATTCCTCTCGATATATGAACACGCAGACCCCTTTTCTCGCGTCAGCTATTGTCTCCACCCCGACTTCCGCCTCAGGCGCCTTTTTCCTGTCAACGCGCGCCACAGTCAGCTCGAACAGAACCACATAGATACGTAAACTTGATGGAGTAGCAGTGTGGGCTTTTTTTATGTACATACTTTCCTGTTCTTTTAAATGCAAAAACTAAGCGACCAAAAAGTATTATTATTTATTGAAAAGTTTACATTTTTAATCAATTTCTAAAAGATATTCAATTTGACTATAGGTTTTTAGTTGTATGTTTATTTTTTAATTTTTTTTTATGACACACACCTATCACATTGTGGGACTTAGTGTCTTCGGCTAGTCGTGGGTGCCTTGGTTGTACCTCTGCCTAGCTCTTCGGGGATATGGGCGTGAAGATACTTTTTTTTACTTTTTTTTTATGATATTGGAAGGCAAATAAGCAGACGAATTTCCTGATGGTAAGAAATTCAAGCCGACTTGGTTGTTACCAACTTGGTGTCTCTAACCAAAGGTGTGTTACCAACCTGTGGCCGGTATGTTAGGCCTGAAGCAAAAGTAAATGTACTACCTTTTCTTACGAAGCGGAACACTTCAACGACAAGTGCTGTTATTTGATAAGCGATTACTTGCCCAGTAAAGAATTCATTTTAATTATCGCTATTTTAAGGTAACGACATTGGATTCGGTTTTTAAAATATTTCCTTGACTTATTTCTTTACACAAGGCTTATTTCCTCGACTACAATAATTTAAGGAGATAGAGGAAAACACCATGTATTAATTTTTTATTTTATGTGATAAGTTCAAGTATCATGTTTATATTTTTTTTTAATTTAGAGGCCTAGATATTTTTTTAAGATAAACTTGAAATGATCCTTTTTTGCAAGTAAAGAGACGAGTGATCTATTTGGATATTAACGCAACGTTTAACATCTTAATACATACCACAAAAGTAGTAGCATAGTAGCATACATGGAAACTCCTTTCAGTTACATGACGTTATCCCCTCACCTTTTGTCGCATATTATGTCTTCGTTCTGGTTTCCGCTTAAAGCGTCTCTTTCCCATGTCAACACGCGTATCGAGCCTGCTGCCAGCTCCAATAGAACAATTTAGATTTACAACTACTTTATGAAAATGCGGTGTTCGAATTCAAAATATTCAGTGGAGATTATATGAAAAATAAATAAATTCTCAGATTATACAGTGGCTATCAATATTGTATAGGTAACTATGTATTAATAAATAGTAAATTAGATACTTTTACTTACGTATTAGGTTCTTAAATATGAAATTGGCGTTTTGTCGTACTGGCCATTTCAATCACAAATATCTCCTCTTTGGCTTGGGATTCCAAATTTAAATTTGTACAGAAATTTTTACATGTGCTTATGTTTCAAAGTCCGACATTCACTTGTTATTTTTTTCTACTTTAGGGTTCCGTACCCAAGTGATAAAAACGGACCTACTAAGCCTCTACTGTCTTTCTGTCTATCTCCAGGCTGTATCTCATAAAACATGATAGCTACAAAGCTGAAATTTTTACAAATAATGTATTTCCGTTGCCGCTAAACAACAAATACTAAAAATAAAAATGTTAAGGGGTTTATCCCCATACAATTAACGAGTGTTTTTAGAATTTATCTGTTCAATTTAAAAAAAAGAGTAACAGGTAGACTCTTCAAATTTTCACAGGATATTTACTTGTCAAAATAAATAATTAAATAACAATAAAGTAAATACTACAAGGGCGCTCCCATACAACAAACGTGATTTTCTATTATAGATGATAGTCCGGAACCCTTCGTGTGCGAGCCCGACTCGTACTCGGCCGGTTATTTTCTGTTTGCGTCCCTCACTTTAAAAAATGTGAAACTTAAAATATTATTACAGTAGTGCTGCGGAAACTAACGATCAGAATTCAAAACAGTTTGAATGTCTGAAACGTCCACAATATTCCCCGGACCTTATTCCAACAGATGACCATTTTCAACTCTGAGGGGGCACTCTAAACCTCCTTCAAAGATGTTATTGATACCTGTCCAAATGGTGTTTTAAATAAAGTAATGTATGAATAATAATGGTTCTTACTTTTATTAAATAAATATATTATATTAATATATAAATAGGAACGAAGTTCCTTCGGCTAATATAGAATCGACACAATTCATAAGTATATACTATGCATTGGGGGGGTGGAGTGAGGGAGAAAATAAAGGTATTATACGCTACTCGTTTGTGCATACGACTGTCGCGCCTGCGCACGTCTTATTAAACGGTTTTATTCCACGGTTTTTTCTTACGGTTTTTACTGTCACATTTTTTTCAGTTCGGACGCACAGCAATCTATTCTGTCTCCTCCAATCTTGCCGTTAGGAGCTTAGTTCCAAAAATATTCAAGTTATTATACCTGATAATCGCCCGCGCAGCAATAAATCATTGCTTTTTATTACAATTTTCAACATTTTTTTTTCTTTTCTCAGTGACTAAAAGACGATGACATAAAGTTAGTATTTTTTATAGATTCTTATATTTTCACATAATGAATATAAAATTATTACGTTTTTTTTTTGAATAAACAGACGAACTTTAATAGTTAGAATATATACGCGACGTGTATACTTATGTACATCATGAACGCATTAAGAAAGTACATAGAAGTTTCCCTCAGTCTGATGAACACACAGACACCGTACCCTATCTCGCATTAACTATTGTGTCTTCGTCCCAGTTTCCGCCTCCGGTCCCCACACCACCGTCCAGGGTCAGTTCGAATGGAATCGTTACAATTTAAGTCAATTTTATGAAATTGAAAGTTCTTATTTTTGCACAACTTTTTAAAATAAATTTGTAAAAAGTTGGAATTCGAAACTGAACACGGAAACAAAAGGGAACTTGATGTAAAGATATGTTTTATGTATTCGTGTATGAAATTACTTTAAAACGTATGCTTTTCTTTCTAGACACTTTAATGGCACTATTTCACTCAAATCAAGTTTTAACTAACTCTAAAAGGGAGGTTTCTCTGTCTATTTCTTCTAAGATATGGGTGTGATGATACTTTTAAAAGGCAGGGTAGGAAAAAATAAGGTGGTGACAGTCCGGACAAAGGTTTACTATTAATCTACTAATTATTGCAAAGCTCTGCTATAATATTTTAATATTTAAATAACATGATGTTATAAGTAAATAATGTACTAAATGTAACTTTATTTAAATTCCCTTCTACAAGTAATGAAATATTTTCCTTTTCTGTCCACTGAAAGTTCCAACTACATAAAGCTCAGACGTAACTCAATAAACTTCCTTAAAACTTTGTCTTAGTCGTACTCAAAGGCTGAGTTTAAATATAACTAAAGTAAATTTTTGTTTTGTTAATATGTAAGTTGCTTAACCCAACTAGGGTTGTCAATTTATTGTTTTCAGTAGTTTGCTTTCATTCGAGTACAACAATCATGAGTTACTGTACTCGTTTTTATACACTTAATTTAAGTAAAACTGCTTTTTTGTCAGAACACTCTTTATTAAAAAAGAGCATACTTACTTTAAATGTGATATAATAAAGTAAAAAGTAAACAAAAGTAACTGTATGCCCATATCTCCGACGGTAGACAGAGGCATAGCCAGGGCATCTACAAATAGCCGAAAACACTGAGTGTGGGATGTAATAGGTGATAAGCCTATCGGCAACTTGATCAAATTGAAAATAAACATTTTGACTTTTTTCTGTTGCTGTTCTGATGCCCGGGTATCGAGCACGGGATCCCAAGAAGTCAAGTCCAACGAGGCACCACTAGACCGCACAAGCGAAAAAAATAATTTTCATTATTATCGAACCGTTCCTGACGGGTACTTTCTTGACAGAGTAGTATATACTTTTTCACCAGCAAAAGCAACTTTGTATTTCATGGTATTTGTGTAAATGACGAACTTTTTTTATATAGATGCCATGTACCGCCAAAGACAATATATTAACTAATCTCTGGTGCTATCTATACCTCATCAATTGTTGACATTTCGATCAAAAGCATTTTCATTTAGAGTTTTTGTAAAAAAAATAGAGCAGATGTTTTTTTTTAAATTTTGTATGTTACTTAAAAGTCAGTGAGGGCCCACATTTTACTCTTTTGAAAATGTATATTTATTAAACAATCGACAATATACACACCCGTAAAGTATTCCCAATGTAAAGGTTTTATGAATAAAAACTTCTAGCTGCAGTTTTATTTTGTTTTGAATTTTATTTTAATAAACTAAATTAATAATATTTGTAAAATAACATTTCCTGACTGACTGATTCACCATCGCAGAGCTGTTCGAGTTAAAGCCTTGAAAAATCCTTGAAATTTGGTGAGTAGGGTCATTTTATTGAGTAGACACATACCGAGGACGGAACTTTAGAAATTTTACCTTTTAGGGGGTGAAATAGGGGTTGAAAGTGTGCAACTTTGTTTAAGGGCTATTATGAGTAGGTACGTATATAAGCGTTTCTGGAAATTCTACCCCTAAGAGGGTGAATAAGGGAGGTTGAAAGTTTGTATGAATAGAAATGTGAAAAAATATTTTTGAGTTGCTTATTGAAAATTAGTAAAAAAATTAAATAAAATGAGTGGATACGTACTTAACCGTTTCTGAAAATTTCTTCCTAAAGAAGTGAAACAGGGGTTGAAAATGACGTTCTTCTATACAAACGTATGAAAAATCGTCAATTTTGGAGCTAGAAATGTAAAACTTTATTTTTGGGCTACTTATTATGCGAAACATATGCAAAACAAGTGTTACATAAAACCAAACCAGGTTTTGTTAACTGAAGTATAAGTTCATAGCTTGACAAAAAACGAAAAAAACTGTTTTTAAAAACGCTAATAAAATAAAAAAAATAATAAAATACTAAAACTGAATAGTATATTAAATTAAATTTTTTGTTAGTAAGGTAGGCCGTAAAAAAGAACAACCAGCGTGTAGAAAATACCTCGAAATAAGGAGAAAGTACAACATCAGTCTATTGATTATTAGGTTAAGTAAAAAAGTGTAAAATAAAGAAACGGATGTAGAAACTTAAAATAGATATTTTACATTATATTTAAATTGGATGGCAATATAAATACAATATAAAAACAAAGGAATATGTTAAAAAAAATGACAAGTAACAACCCTGAAAAAATCCTATGTATTTTAATTTTCAAAAGAATAATAGATATGAAACCTTAAAGATCCAGAGGATTAATACGAATATTTTATTTATATGCCATAAGATGTGTTTTTGATTTCCTTTTGCTATAAATAACTTTTAAGATCAAGTATCCAAGGTAATATTCTTTAAAAGCTTTTCTTAGAAACAGCATTATTACAATGAATACTAGTGTAGAATGCTAGAGTTATCTCTTACCATCATGAAAACTCTTCCCTATCTTCTCATAAAAAAAACCAAATATTTGCAGATAAGTCAAAAAACTTTTTACGGCTAACTTATTCAAATATACTTAGTACTTTGCTTTAAGGTCGTACTGAGATAATTTAATATGTATTTGCAAACCCAAAAATAATTAATATTCAACAAGATGCATAGTTCAATAACCGTCGCACTCAGAGACATCAAATATTTTAAATGTTAATTATCATGTGGAAAGAATGACATATGAAAGATTGACAAAGCTATACAATGCGAATATGGATGGATGTAGGAGACCCGGGGAGACCAAAGCTGACTTTTCACGATCAGATCAATCGGATATTATATATAAAATTTGTCAAGTGTTTAAAAAGGTATTTTTATTTCATGTTTACCTTATATGCTTTTCAAATAACTTGTCATTATAATTTGAAGCCGTTTAGTGTTTTTAGAGCCGAGTTTTACATTTGGTACTCGAGACCTATCTCAGAGAGGACTTGGCGAAATATTTGTATTTATGTAATATAAGTATTCATTGAACATTTGTGATGTGGTAGAGTTTCACATGGACTCGTCCGGATTGGTACCACCGCCTTACTTATTCCTGCCGCCATAAAGTCCAATGCTTGTCGTTGACGTGTTCTGGTTCGGAGGGTAAGGTAGCCGGTAAACTTACTTTTGCTAGAAGACTAACATCCCGGCCTCAGGTTGGCAACGCACCATTACCACCTTTGGTGTCTCTAGGCGGCGTGAATTTCTTACCATTAGGAAATCCGTCTGCTTGTTGACCTTCCATTATCATAAAAAAGGTAAAGGAATTTAAATCTAGCAAGGAAAAAAAATAAAACAACACACAAACGCACACACATAAGAAAAAAAACTCAAGATAAAAAATATCACAAATTTAATACTAAACTATTTACAATGTTTAACTTAAAGAAAAAACAATACTATTTTTTAACTGGTAATACGAGAGACAACAACGTTACACCTGAAAAAATAAAAACATATCTTAAAGTAAAATGAGTGTTATGTAAAAATATTTCTTATAAAAACTATTTAATAATATCGAGGGCAAAATTTTGTTGACTTAGCGTCTGTTACATAACAATAATGTTATTGTTATAACAATAATATTTTGAGGCAATAGCAGTGTAGCAGCTATCAAATATCCGACGTTGTTTCGATTGCTCAAGTTCTAGCAAATACTACCATCATGATAATGCTGTTTCGTAGTCTAATAACAAAATAATTTCGAATTCTTCTCAGTTGGACTTCGATTGTGGTATCTTCATCTTCCAAAACGACAAAGTACTTAAGCATTGTTTTCGTGTTTAAAGAAGAAGGCCTTGTTGTTTATCTGCACGGTAACATAATAAACAGTATTCTACGAGTATCTTCATACATCGCCTCTGTGGTCTAGCGGTCTTGCGTCGGACTTGACTTCTTGAGGTACCGGGTTCGATACACGGGTCGGGCAACAAAATAAAAAGTGTTCGTATTTCCAATTTTATAACAAAAACAAGTTTGCCCGGTATTAGATGTGTGGATGTAGGCTAGTCGTGGGTGTCCTGGTTGGTCTTTGACTACCTCTAATTAAAATTAAAAGTATAAAGTGTAAAAAAAGAAAAACATGTAAAGCCGAAGCGCATAATTTAAACAGTAGTACTGTACTTACTTACTATCTTCACACAAATAGGCGAAAACAGGTTTATACCTACGCGTCTCGAGTCTGGTGTACACTTCGTACAATATGCAGTACACGTAACAATAGATAACCGTGCGAATTGTGAACGGGGTGAACAGCTATAGACTATAATATTATCGTCCTATTTTTGAGCTTCACTAGGGCTGTCAAAAAATATTTTTTA
The DNA here is from genome assembly GCA_002245505.1 of Calephelis nemesis. NCBI lineage: Eukaryota > Metazoa > Arthropoda > Insecta > Lepidoptera > Riodinidae > Calephelis > Calephelis nemesis. The sequence goes on from NJDD01005449.1 coordinate 69,071, forward strand.
TGAAATATGGTAACATATAATATACATGGAAAGATTTTCACTTGTTTTAAAAAATATAATATTTACGACCACTAAATTCAAATAGGCAGATGTAATTATAACATTTAAGATTCGCAGCCCTATCGCGTGTTGACACTTCGCCCGGCTGTAGGTATTTATTTCAAAAATGGAGCCGAGTTAGGTTACTGTATATTATGTTACCATGGTATCTGTATCGTCTGACGGATATGAAGACAAAAAGACATGTTCTTATTTTAAGACCTAAGTCTTATATTATTTTGGTACAATTTCTTAACTCAAACTTTTTTCTATGTGAGAGGTTAAGGAATAAATACGCGATCCTCTTGATGGTAAGAGACAACCGTGGCCTATAGACAACATAACTGTTATAGGTGCGTCGCTGTTCTAAGATTGTTATGTTAGGCAGATTATGCAATGTATGTACTAACTGCTCTACCCTCAGGACATGACAGTCATTGTGGTGGTAAAAATAGTTAAGAAGGTGTTACCAACCTGGGCCAGCTACTGAACGGCATCCTACCGTCTTGTTTGTTTAAAACTAGCTGTTCCGGCGCTGCATCTGTTCAGTTTATATGGAAAAATGTTTTCTCGCAGTCTAACAGGATAAAAAACATGTCCGTCTCCTAGACTCCTAGCGATTTTGCTAAAATTTTAGCAAAATCGCTTAAGCCGTTTTTTAGTTATAAATCGTGTAACTACGACTCTTTTATATATTATATCTAACTCTATATGGATTAAAAACTAGTTGCCCGACCAGGCTTCGCTCGGGTAGCGGATCTAACATGACGATATTAAAATTATAGCAAACATTCGTACGACGATACATCACTAAACAACAGAGGTTTTTTTGCTAAAATACTTACAAATCATACTTCCAGCTAAGCTATAGAAAGGTACGGCACATCCTATATCCAGTAAAATTGGAAATAAGATGTTGCCAACGAGACTGGCAAGCCTCCCCCAAGTCATTATCATCGATATAGCTAGAGATCTGTAAAAAAATAATAAAAATACTGTCAGCAACATACGCAGTACTAGCTTCATCCCGCTGCTTCGTCCGCTTTCATTTGATTTGTTATTCTGAAGTAGGTAAATACTGAACAGTTTCATCTAAAACTGAAGCGTTTACGCCTAACCATACTGACCAACCGCGAGGCTCGGGTGTGATTCCCGACGAAAGCAGGAACTTGTGTGAAGAACATTTAGATGCCTGTTTATTTAATTATTCTGGTACCTATTTAAGTATTCCTATGTATTAGAATCGTTGACTAGTACCTAAATTACAAGCATATAATTTGCTTACTTTGGGGTTAGATTCAATTTGTGTAACTTCTCCAGGAATATTTATTACTATTGTACCCGTGGGCAACTTCAAACATTTTGTATATACAAAATGGTTGAACCATTTTGTATATGAACAGATTTAACTACTACAAGGTTTAGGTTGTTATATCTATACTTATAACGATTTTAATTAATAGCGGTCTTGCTAGGGTTTTCAAGTAAAAAAGTAGAAAAAATACTTTAGTTTATTAACTCAAGTACTGACACTAAAGAAGTAAAAATATTCTTAATTAAAATGTTTTCTGCTAGTTTGTTGTCCAATTTTTGTGATCTAAAATATAAAACGTTCGTTAAAAATTCCAAACGCTTGTTAAAAGTTCTTGTGAGAATTGTTTTTTCATTTAACAAAATGTCTACAATTTAGGATGATTCTGACAGGTTTTGTTTGACTTGAGTTTGTAATTTATAAGCATTAATTTTCAGTAGTTTGAGGTTACATTATTTCGTGTAATTTGATCATAGGCAATTTTTTTTCTAAGATTATCCGACTTGTCTGAATGAATTATAAACCAGACAACGACCTTCAAAAGTTATATTTAAACAGTACTATTTTAAGATTTAAAAGTGATTTAAATTCGGTTTAAATTAAAATATATTATAGTTAATAATAAAAATAAATAATAAACGTCCCTGGACAAGTCACACAAATTTAATCTAATCCCAAAGTATGCAAATTGTATGCTTGTGTTATGGGTGCTAGTCTACGATTCTAATACATAGAAATACTTAAATACACACAAATGCCTGCCCCCATCGGGAATCGAGCCCTAGCCTCGCTTGGTTGATGTAGTTAGGCGTGTACGGTAGCCACTCGACCAACAAGATGTTAGTTATTGTTATCGCGTCTGCCGTCTAGCGGTCCTGCGACCGACTTTACTTCTCGAGGTCCTGGATTCGATTCCACGGTCGGGCAACCAAAATTAAAATGTACTAAAATTAACGTTGCCTACGCTTGCCACGTATCACATTGTGGGACTTAGTATCTTCTGCTAGTCGTGGATGCCTTGGGTTACCTTTTCGGAGATATATGCGCGAAGGTATTTTAGTTGTCGTTAATTAATGCTTGAAATGACGCGTAACTTTTAGCGTTAACGTCCTTTTTTGTGTCAGTTGATAAGTATCTTTACGCTACTTAGGAAATAGTATGCCAGAGGACCCGTGATGGCTAGTCATGAAGGTAAATAACTCCTACAATGTGATATATACACATATTCAATCCTGGGAAATAATGTTTTGATTTGAAAAAATGCATTTTGTACAAAAAAAGTGCTTTACGCCCATATCTCAAAAGAGATAGGCAAAGGCACAACTAGGACACCCACGACTAGCAGAAGACATTAAGTTCCACAATATTATAGGTGGCAAGCCTATCGCCAACCGGGCACATATCCAATCCGGGATAACGATATTTTTATAAGAAAATTGCAAATACACTTTATCTATTTTTGTTGCCCCATCCGGGAATCGAACGCGGAACCTCAAGAAACAAAGTCCGACGGTGGACCGCTACACCACAGAAAAGACATACATTTGGGTGATCTTTACCAAGAATGAAAACCTGAACCTCATGTAGTCGATGCTAGCACCGTACCACTAGATCACAGAGACAATAGTAATTTAATAGCAGTAAATATAAAAAAAAGGTTTTAATTACAATAATAAGTTATGAATTGAAAAGGAACGTCTCATTCAGTGAAGAAGCACTGAACCGACTGCTATAAAAATATACGTAACCACGTTTGGGAAATACTCCATACAATATAAATAGAACTATATAATTTAAATACTCTGAAAAGACATATGTGGTCTAAAAAAAAAACAAAATATACACGTCGAATTGGTTACATCCTTTTATTGCTGAATATGAAAGGTAGGCAAAGAAAATGTATCTTGTTTAATTGAAGCGAGATATTTGTTTGAATAATGTTTTAAAAAGTAAACGAAATAAACTGAAGTCACACAAAATATCGAACGACACATTTAACACTGTTAACACTAAAGTTTTACTGTCATAAAGTGCTTGTACGATGTATGTACTAACTGTTCAAAACTTTTATTGATATAAATAAACTTATAAGTTAAATAAACTTGACTTTTTTTCTGATATTTATTTATTATTTTCTAGCTGTTTTAATTTATAATTACGACTTCTGAAAAACTAACTTCTACAAAATTTCATCCCTCTAATCGTCCTTCGGGATTGATTTTCTATAAAAAGTTAAACTGTTTTACTTAATGCAAATACATTTTCTTCAAAATCGGTTCAATAGTGTAGCGGTGAATGCGTTACAAATATATGCATGCATACATATATATATATATATGTCTGCCAGGCAACTCGTAAAAGGCGAGCATAGGCTTACCGTCACAAACACCGTGACATCTTACTCGGTGGTAGAGTTTCGAAGCGACTTGCCCGGATTGGTACCACCACCATTACCACCTTGGATGTCTCTAGGCGGTGTGAATTTCTTATCATCAGGAAATCCGTCTGCTTGTTTGCCTTCCAATATCATAAAAAAAATATTGAATAGGTACATCGATATCCTGTGATCGGGTTAACAACCTATTGAGGAAACCTTACAGTTAATATACAACAAAACATTACCAACCTTGTTGTCGTCGGGAAAAGTTCAACAATTAAAGCTTGATTCAAACTCGTCATAGTCTGAGCTATAGATAAGTCACTCGAGAACAATGC
>NJDD01005450.1:23085-40204 GCA_002245505.1 Calephelis nemesis
ATAATTCTCCCAGTCAGTCGCCTTTCTCTCTCCAGTCTCTTACCAAACACTCATAAAAGTATCTTCACGCCCATATCCTCGAAGAGATAGGCAGAGGTATAATCAGGGCACCCACTACTAACCAGACAGTAAGTCCCACAATAAGACAGATGGCAAGCCCATCGATAACCGGGCGCATATCCAATCCCGAGCACCCGGTTTTTTTATATTAGAAAATTGGAAAAACCAAAATTTTTTTTGTTGCCCGACCCGGAAATCAAACCCGGGACCACATGCAATGCAATCCATCACTTGGACCGCTAGACCACAAAGGCGATTAACCCAACCAACACAACCAAACACTCATTTTATGTAAAAGTATTGATAAATAAACCTTTCATTTAGGTGTCATAGTTTTGATCTTTTTTTAGAAAGACATTTAAAAGTAGAGTCTTAACAGTACGTATGTTACAGCCAGTTTATTCCTACATTATTTGTCTATACACGGTTTTTTTTCTACGGTTTTTTTAAACACGGTCGAACTTTGGTAGATTCATGTTTTCTATCAACAACTTTACGTTTTTTAGACGAAACTAATAATGAAAAATAATAACAATTAATTTTTTTGAAAATTAATTTGGTTCTGAAAACATTTTTTCTCAAAGTCAACCTTTTGATAGAAATACACTTCCACCCAAAATGGTAGGTAAGTTGGAGGTACATCTTGGATGACATCTAACTTTTAAAAATAGTAAAAAATCTGTAGTTCATAAAAATAGTCTACAAGGAAAATTAATTTGAACAAGATCTATTCAACGGTTTATGACGAATGCGCAACACTTTTTAAAGCCACAAATACTCAAAAGTCAGTTTTACAAATACTTCTACGAGAAGTCTGTTTACACGATCTGGTGAAACTTCGTGACATTCAAAGTAACTTGTTGAAAAAATTATCTTTAGTCCTGTATCCTCGAAGGGGTAGCTAGAGGTTCTATCATGGCACGTACAGGTAGTCTAACACACTAAATCCTATAATGTGATAGGTGGCAAACCCTATCCCAAAACCGCTATAGTTTTTTTTTATTGAAAAATAAAATAAAAAACACATTTTCTTGTTTAGTTAACCGAACTGGGAATCGAACCTGGGACCTCATAAAGACAAATCCAGCACCAAGCCATGAGACCACAAAGGCGCCTTTTTATCAAAAATTTGCTACTTCCAATTAATTTATTTCTTATAATCTATGCTTCCTATTACGGAATCTTTCATGAAGGAATCCGGCTCGCACTTGTCATCTATTTTTGCATTTGCATTTATTTTTAAATAAATAGTATATTCTTTATAAAACAAGGAAATTCTTTGATAAGAAGTCAAAAGAGTTATTTATAGTGAAACATCGTGGGCAAGAAATCAGCAAAATGATTTTTACAAATAAAGTTGTAATAATAACCGGTGCTGGTTCCGGAATAGGAGAAGCAACCGCCAAGTATTTTGCAAAGTTATTCGCAAGACTAGTTTTGATAGACAAAAATAGTGAAATAGTAAGGAAAGTTAAAAACATTTGCGAACAACTGAGTAACAATAAAGTACTGGAAATTGTGGCGGATGTAACTAAAGATGACGAGATAAAACGGGCCGTAGATGATACCATTAAAGAATACGGTAGAGTAGATGTCCTTGTCAATTGCGTTGGTATACTTGGTCATGTTGGAATCTTAAGTTCAAATTTATTAGAAGTGTATGACCGGGCAATGTGTACGAATTTGAGATCGGTAGTGTCTATGACCCATCACTTTGTTCCATTACTAATTAAGAGCAAAGGCTGTATAGTTAACATATCAAGCGTTTTATCTAAAGTAGTAACAAAATCTGCAATTCCGTACAGCGTTTCAAAGGCAGGAATAAATCATTTTACAAAATGTGTGGCTTTAGAACTAGCAGATAAAGGCGTTAGAGTAAATTGTATTTCACCCGGAGTTGTCAGAACTAATATATTGGTAAACAATGGTTTAACTCAGATGGAAAGTGATGCATTGATGGAAAAATCTATTGAAGGAATTCCTCTTAAGAGAATTTCTGATCCAAAAGAAGTTGCAGAGCTAGTTATATTTCTAGCAAGCGAAAAGGCTCAAGGTATTACTGGTGCAATTTTTGGCATTGATTCTGGAATGTCTTTGATGGGTATTACGGTAACGGAAGATGTAGCTGAAACTGTTAAGTAATTAAAGGATATCTCCTCATCATTGTGTTTTTTTGCTTTAGCCCACACACAAATTAGCCCCTAATACTATCATCCTCATTATGCTACTCAACAATGTTTCAAATATTTTGTTTGCTTTTTAGATAGGAAGGTACATGATTTTATTTACCGGTTCTGAAAAGAAGAGGGTTTTCAATTAATCTATAGTGTGTTTTGCGTATTAGGTGTTACTGACCTACAGATATATAGATATATGTATAAGTATATATAAGTTGTAAGTTTTATTGAGCACAATAATGAATTCATTAGGTAGATAAAAAATGAAATTATTTTTTCTTGTAAAGATAAAAACTGAAAAATTGCAAGAAAAATAGAAAAAAACATTATTTTTTCCATTCAAACTGTCAGTAGCTATTAATGCCAAGAAAATTGCTGGGTCAGCTAGATATTAACGTGACATACCAGGAGTTAATAGGAGCAGTAACTTGCACTAGTGGACCCCTCCACCGCCTTAACTATTCTTGCCGCGATAAAGATATCAGCATTCTTCCATCCCGGCCACAGGACAGCGACGCACTTAAGACATGTAAGACATGTCTCTTACCATCAGGAGAACCGAGAGCGTAATGCTAACCTCTAACATAAAATATATTCTTTATTTATTGATTTTATCAGGGTTTCTGTGTCATCGAAGAACATTGCAGAAAGGCCTTTTGATAATGTTTTAGTTTGTCTAAGATAAAACGTTTCAAATGAAATAGAGTAGTTTTTTTAATTATAAGGAAAAAGGAATCACTAAAGCGCCGCGTGAAGATTTTCGCTGCAGAATATATTGTAGATTTAATATTTTTTATTTTGTATTAATCTATACATTATACAAATAAATAAAATTGAAATGTATTTACTGTGCGTATATAACTGTGTTGAACTAACCACTTTTTACTACATACATTTATGAGTGTGTAAACGGTACAGTTTACCAAAATAAGCAATTTTTTTCTGTCCTGATAATCTCGGCAACGGCTAGACCAACGTTGCTGAGACATTCACTGGTAGGTATTTTTTTAGTTTTATTATCTACATTTTTTTTCGATTCCATACGGATTAAGTCTCTACCGCAGCTAGTATATTATATATTTAAAAATATAATGCTTGGTAAAGGAGACTAAGATGGGATTTTAGCAGTTACTCAGGCGAGTCAGCTAATGGTATAGGAGATAACTTGTACCTTGTATGTATGGTGAAATACCTTTACTATATTGTATCAAATCCTGATAAGGAAGCACGTGTGTAGGGTAGTCTATTATTTTTTTACTTTTTATGGCAAAAAAGAAAGTGAACTTGCACACGACTGAAGATCGTGAGAGATTTTCGTGATTGTCTATAGACAATATTTCCACCATGCTCAAAAGTGTCAAAAAGTACCAAAATAATACCCTTATGATACAAATAAAAGATTGTGTAACCTACCACCTGTTAGTCAATTTAATTCATGAAAGATACCATGTGAAGAAATCTGAAAATATTTAGTGAATCTAGTATATTTCTAAAATTAATGATTTCAAAACATTTAAATTTTTTGTCTTACATCCATAAACAAAGTAAACATTTTACTATGGAGTCGCTCTTTTTGTTTGATTTTATTCTGAACATGTTTTATTTTACTATGAGTATCAATTAAAGGACTACGCGTAGTACGTGTCCCCGATTAACACGAAGAAAAATTAGACAAAATATATTTGAATAAGAATCGTGTCTTTTATAAATAATATACATAAACATCTATACATTAAAAGTTAAAAAATATCGGCTCCTTTAATCATCATTTTCAAATGATTCCAATTTACCACCTAACATGAACCCACCATCCACCACATAATCTGCTCCTGTGACACCCTTTGCAACATCACTTGCCAGAAACACTACTACCTCTGATATATCTTCAGGTTTCATGATTACTTTCAGTGGAACATTATTAGTCATTTTATGATAATACTCATCACTATCCTTCTGAGTAACACCATTATTGGTTAGAAAATTAGTTCTGACTATTCCAGGTGAAACAGAATTCACTCGTACACCTTTAGACGCTAGCTCCAACGCAACTCACTTCGTAAATTGTAATATACCTGCTTTCGCTACAGTATATGGTATAATAGAATCAAATACCATTCCAGCTAAAACACTACAAATATTAACTATACATCCTTTGTTTGCTACTAATGTTGGTGCAACGCGATGGGTGATGGCCACTACCGATCGTAGGTTTACATTTAAAACTACATCGTATACTTCCAATAAATTTGTGTCCAGTATTCCACAAACAGCAGGTATCCCAGCACAGTTAACAAGGATATCAATTTTGCCGAATTCCTTAACAATAACATCTATTGCCTTGTTAATTTCTTCATCTTTGCAAACATCTGCCTCAGTGATGACTACTCGATTATTTTTTTCTTCACAAGAGATTTTAACTTTTTGCAATGCATCAATATTTTTGTCTAATAAAGCAAGGTTTGCTGATAATTTGGCAAAGGCTTTGGCTGTTGCTTCTCCTATACCAGATCCAGCACCAGTTATTAATACTACTTTGTTTGAAAAATTCATTTCCTTAAATGTGAAAAATGAAAAAAACAAGCGATAAAGGAAGTTGAAACAGCAATGAGTGTGAACATGTGGACTAGAACCGGTATGAATATTTTATTCATGTGGCATTCGATTAGAGAGATATCTGTGAAACATTACATATACATAGCTCATAGCCATTATACTTATTGCCTTATCCATAATTATTCTAATTGCTGCTAACAGCTCTGATATTGTTTTGCATTTTAAGTTTTTGTTTTAGAAAATGCTCACAAGTCTTTAATAAAAGTAAGTGTGTTTTAAAAATTGTATATTTCCAACTGCTTCGCTCTACACAACTTGATGTTGCAATCAAACTTTGAGTTGATTCTCTTGATTTAAATAAAAAAAGAAAGGACAAAGATGTCTGTATATAAGGACTTTGATTTCTAGTAATAATAAGAATAAAATATATCTGCTTAATTATGTAAAAACAAATTAGATGTCATAATATGTAATATCTATAATAAAAACTTTGAGTTTAAAAAAGGAATATTTATATTAACATTTTTAATAAAATGCACATTTATGTGAAAAATGTTTTCTCGTTATTCGCATTTTTTTATTTGTACTTATAGAAAACTGCTTATATATTCATTATCATTTATTTTATTTATTGTTATAAAAATTATCAGTACAAATATTTGCAAGTGTCGCGAAAATGGTTAATTTGCCTTAAATTAACAGTATCTGTTTCATACGAACCTACTATCAACCACAATAACTTTTTTTGCCCAAATTTTGCTTACGTCTATGTGATTTCTAAAAAGAACTCCTATACAAAAATTGAGATTCTAGAACTATTTCATACAAACTATCAACCCGGAAAAACATCCTTAGAAGGTCGAATTTCGCAACATCCTGACTTCGTCATCCTATGAAACCCCATACGTGAAATTTGAGTATGTCGTAGCAGTTTACAAAGTTTTTTTTTTCAATTATTGGGGTCAACAAACAGTTAACAATAAAGTTTACTTAAAATACATTAGCAAAGAAAGTCTTAAAATATTGATAACCAGCACCGTAGACCACAGATTACAATATAGTATGAAAGCAATGGTACAAAGTGGGTGGACAAAGTTATACATAAATGTAATTATACATATTAAAAATATAATATTAGAAATGAGATGTCACAAAAGTTCAAATTTTCTTATTTTGATTAGATATGCTACTTAAGGTACTACTCCAAGGTTGTATTCAGCAATAATTGTTTTCTAAATGTTCCTGGTAGGGTGTTTATTAAATCAACATCTTTGTAAAAACAATTATAACTGCACATCAATTGATTCATTGGAGAGCGTTTACCAGCATTTGTTCGACACTTAAAAGTAGCAAATAACGAAATATCTTTACGCGAGTGGGTCCGAGGTGGAACAGAATAGTACAGTTTATTCACAAGGTGTACGCAATCATACCTACCGTGATAGATATCGTATAGAAGCATAGCCATAAGCTGAATGCGTCTAGTTTTGAGCGTCTGCATTTTATATAAACTATCAACCATAAAAACAACGTCTTAGGGGTGGAACGTGCTAAAATAAGAATTCAACCTTGACTTGTATACAAAATTTAAGCTGAGTCGGTTAAAAGTATCTGCTTCAAAATTAAGTTGCAAGATAGCACCCAAACAAACATACATTGCAAGTGAAATAATTTAAACGAGACCTCTCGTAGACAAAGTGCTGACAAAGTAGTGCGTGGCGTTAGGCATGTAGATTAATCTTTAAAACAATTAAAAGCTGTTTACTAAATTAAGATTCAGAACGACTTCACGTAGAAACAAATTTCAGCAAAATCGATATTTTAAGTGTTAAGTAATTAATTTTATCTTCACTGATTCTTATTATTTGACTTATTTAATTCAAATTTGTTTTAATTTGAGGAACGTTCACACGTTGAATAATCATTAGTTAACTTTAATTAACTAAAATAATCAAAATTATGAATTGAATACAATGTACAATAAAAATAAGATTGATGCTAATAACATAACTAAAACTATACGAATATTACTAGTTACAGTCTTACGCAGTGTACCAGAATTATCGAAATGAATTTTACAAACAAAGTTGTGTTGATAACTGGAGCTGGTTCTGGGATAGGTGAAGCCATTGCAAAAAGTTTTGCAAAACTATCTGCAAAATTAGCTTTACTGGACAAAAACCATGATACACTAGACAAAATAAAACTTGTTTGCGAAGAATTAAGTAACAACAAAGTTTTAGATATTGTGGCTGATCTTGGTAAGGACGAAGATATAAATCGTGCAATCGACGGTGTTTGTAAGGAATATGGCAGGATCGATGTCCTTGTAAACTGCGCTGGTGTACTCGGCATGGGTGGAATTCTGGACGAAAATTTATTAAAATCATACGACCGTTGTGTGCCAATAAATTTGAGATCAGTTGTGGCTATCACACACCGTGTTACACCAATGTTAATTCAAAGTAAAGGATGTATAGTCAATATAAGCAGTATTACAGGTAAACAAATAACTAAATATATAATACCGTATTCCATATCAAAAGCTGGATTATGTCACTTCACAAAATGTGTTGCTTTGGAGTTAGCTTCAAAAGGAGTAAGATCAAATTGTATTTTACCTGGAGCAGCTAAATCCAATTTACTTTTAAATTATGGTTTATCAAAAGGAGAAAGTGATACCTTTTTTTATGAGATGGAAAATATAGCACCTCTAAAAAGAGTCATAGGTGTGGAAGAAATTGCAGAGTTAGTAATTTTTTTGTGTAGTAAAAATGCTAGGAGTATTACTGGTGCGGAATTTATCATAGATGCTGGATCGTCATTGGCGGGATTTATAGATGCAAAACTATGAAGATTCATAAATTTTGGAAAAAAATCTTGAGTAAACACAATATTCTTAAAGTAAGATGCTAATAAAAAAGTTACTATTTTTCTTTCCAGTTTAAGTGTTTTAAGTGTCGATATTAAGTACGTTTCGAAAAGAATATGATAAATCGCAAGAGTTCATGAGGTGCAGTATTATGTTTTTTATTTAATAATAATAAATATCCCTGGACATACCACATAAATTGAATCTAAACCCAAAGTAAGCAAATTATATGCTTGTGTTATGGGTGTTAGCGAACGGTACTAATTATTACGGTACTATTAGAAATATTTAAATAGATACCAGAATAAATTTAATAAACACCTAGACCCGGAAATGCAGACATCTACATGTTCATCACACAAATACCTGCCCCCGTCGGGAATCGAACCCGAGCCTCGCGGTTGGTTGATGTAGTTAGGCATGTACGCTAGCCACTCGACCAATGAGTATTAGGTATTACGATACATTTTCTGAATGTCTTTATTTTAACATAGCACAAATAATTTTGTTCTAAAACACTTCTTACTTATCACATAGTATTTAAGGATTAACGATAAGTGTCTGTTTGTTTGTTTATTTGTTACTCCTTCACGTAAAAACTGCTGAACCGATTTTGATGAAATTTGGTACACAAATACTTAAAGGTTAACTTGGATTAGCACATAGAATAAGTTTTATCCCGAAACAATTTACGTTATGGAACACACATGCCTAACTAGTAGCAAGTAATTAAAAAAATAGTATGTTAATCAGAATGAATCCAAAAGAAATAATTTTGTAACAAACTAACATATACATCTATAAATATAAAAATCAATGCCACTTTTAGTTGTAATTTTATAACCCAAGAACGGGCTCACCTATCCAAACCAAATGTTTAGGCTTTGTTCGGACTATTTAGTAGATGGTTTATGTGAAGTTTGCATAAAATCGGTAGAGCAGTTCTTCATTTATCACATTTTTTGTAACAAATGAATTCAATAAATGGCAGATCATTTGTTAATGGATATAATATAATGGATATTTTTCAATCAAATCGAAACTTTTATCGGATAGGGATTGCGCTGTCATATTAAAACTTTTTTTCAGTTGTTTTTTCTTTTTTCGTTTTGTTGTGTTATATAATTCATATTAATGGTATACGTAGTGAAGCACGTACCGGGTCGCTAGTATCTAATAAACTAGCCGACCTGCGCGAACTTAGTTCCGCCCGTTCAATTTGTATGGGTAAATTAAAATGTTGTTTTCCCAGTTTCCTCACAATCGAACAGGATAAAAAGTATCCTATGTCCTTCTCCCGGTTCTAAGCTACCTTCCCACATATTTCCCCCCAATCGGTTCAGCCATTCTTGAGTTATAAGTAGTGTAACTAACACCACTTTCTTTTATATATATAGAAGATAATCATCCAAAATTTTGAACATTACGTAGAAAGATGCATTCATGCTTACCACCTCGTTCCTTAAGATACTATGACCTAGCTACTACTAGTTGTCTGTGTGAGATTATGTAAAAGGATAGCGCCCATTTGGACGGGTCGGGACGGAGCGCATTGTAGCGTAATAATCTGTCTAGACCGCATGCATACAACTGGCATTTCATACATAAGGATAGCGCCCACTGTTGACGGGACGGAACGTATCGAGTTGGGCCGCATCGCATTGCAAAGCACACTGAGGCAGGCCGGGCCGCATCATATCGTCGGAGTTTGGTAACTCAGTACCAAAGTTAAGGTAAAGTTGACATGTTCCAAGTTGGAGGGGAAGGTAGTCGGTAAACTTGCTTTTGCTCGAGACCTAACATCGCGGCCTCAGGTTGGCAACGTACCTTTATCAACTTTTGTGTCTCTAGGCGGCATGAATTTCTTACCATCAGAAAATCCGTCTGCTTATTTGACTTCCATTTATCGCAAAAAACATTCATTTAAAACAAAGCTTCATACTAATAACTAAATAAGTAGTTAGCGCGTCCTAGTAAAAGTCCTTAGTAAATACGAGTATCTCTATGTTACTTAATAGATACATTTTTAATTTATATTTTATGTTATTTTTAGTCAGGGTATTACATAACTCGCTTGGCAGAACATTTATTAAGTGAGGAATTATCTAAATATTAATACGTGATGCCAAAACTTTGGACCCCTTTTTACGAAAATTACGCGGACGCAGTAGCATAAAATTTGGCACACTTAGTTTATGTGTAGGAGAAGCGCAGAACGCTAACATTTTCAATAATTATGTTTATAAAGTACATTAAATCAATAAATAAAAGATTACCCACACTACCATGCATTTGACACACACAAACAAATATTTTGATGATAACGATAAAAGATCACAGATGGCGCACTAAAAAGTTTGGAAACAACGTTGGTCTTTAGAAATGAAGATGGCGTTCTTATCAACAAGATATTAAAATATATTACGGTCGAATTTCGGCCAACGGGCGACCACTAGTGCCCATAAATATATAAATATTCAACGTAATTCGCACTTTTTGAACTTGCGACAATATCAACATTATTAGGTCAAATTTTGTTTTGAAGCGTACTCTTAACGTACTCCACTCGTTGGTAATGGGTACACACTTCTCTCAATAAGGTTTGTCAATGATTCCACGAGTTTTTTGCGGTAGAAGTTTTTCAGTTTCAAAAGTGCTGTCGCTACAAATGTATTTAAGGTACACGCTTATTAATGTTGAAATTGCTAAGTATGTCAATTAATTTTGTTTTTGTGTGTACTTTGGGTACTCTCTATTTAATCTTCAGTTATGTTTAAGTTATTAGCTATTCCAACTACCGCTTATATTCTTAGAGAAAGTTCGTAGTAGTAAACAAACTTCGTAGTACTGTTGATACGCCAACATACAAAGTGCAACAGTAGACCCTTAAGAAGCCAGAGTGTGGTGGCCAAACGCACTGTGAATCTTATGTAAAATATAGTTAAAAAAAATCACAAAAAAACTGTGTTTTTTTTGCACTTGGATTAGGCATTAAGTAAGCCTCCGCCAAGGGTCCAAGTTTTGTCGTGGCTGAAGAAGCTGAGGTACCGAGGTCAGGTAGGGCCTTGGCGAAACCCATTGGACCAGGACGGCTGCTCCTCAGTACCCATCTCCGACCAGAGGGTTGGTTGGTCCGGGCTCCTTTGTAGAATAGATCATCTGCCTTCCTTGCCAGGCAGCTCGTAAAAGGCGAGCACAGGTTTACCGACACTAACACCTTGATATCCTACTAGGTGGTAGAGTTTCGCAGCGACTCACCCGGATTGATACCCTTACCTATTCCTGCCGTCATAACGTCATAACGTGTTATGGTTTAGAGGGCAAGGTAGCTGGTAAACTTACTTTGGCAGTAAGGCAGATGGTCTATTCTACAAAGGAGCCCGGACCAACACGGAGAAAAACTATCAACAAAAAAACCATTAACTTCTTTTGGACGCTCTATGTAAATATAATAATAATAATAATACTCCTGGACAAATCACACAAATTGAACCTAACCCCAAAGTAAGCAAATTATATGCTTGTGTTATGGGTGTTAGTCAACGATACTAATACATAGAAATACTTAAATAGATACCAGAATAAATTTAATAAACACCCAGACCCGGAAATGCAGACATCTAAATGTTCATCACACAAATGCCTGCCCCCGTCGGATATCGAACCCGAGCCTCGCGGTTGGTCGATGTAGTTAGGCGAGTACGCTAGCCATTCGACCAACGAGGCGGTCAAATATGTATGATATCCGTTTGAACTATAGAGATAATTTATATTGCAAAGAAGTTTTAGGCCACAGGTCAAGTAGCAAGATAACAATTAAAAATGTTTCTCTTCAATTCACTGCTAAAATAGTGTCTTAGGAGAAAATACAATGAATAAGTACATATTTGCAGTGTGTATTTTAATCATTTTTCAAAAATCATGTGACGGTGGATTAATAAAAAGAAAATTTAACGTCGCAGTTCCAACAGGAAGTTCGCAACAGGAAATTTTGGATTGGGATGGAAACAGTGTAAGAAGTGAAATAGATAGTGCTTCGAAAGTACAAAAACCAATGAGAAGACATGGTAAGAAGTATCTATTCGGTATAAGTAGTCAGGAAACCTTGGGTAGATCAATGCACAGAAATTTCGAAACTTTTAAATTTTATAAGAAAATGTTCGTCCTTCGAGGTAGCTGTCCTACTGGTTACTCACACGCTGATGGTGGATGCCACCGCATAATAAATACCCCCTACATATTTAACACAGAAGCGCAAATCGAGATCACAGAAGATAATGAATAACAGTGAAGTGAAAAACAGAATACCGGTGTGTATCAAACTGGAATCTATGTCCAATTTTAATTTGTAGTAAATACTAAGCATTTATAATAATAATAAACTTTATTGTACAACTAAATCATAAAAGTGTTACATCGACAGAAGCATAATAATATGTTTTGTATTTGATGTCGCCAGTGACCAACAGAAATACAATAGAGATAGCAAACACGAATGCCGTCATTTGACCGCTTCACAACTACACTTTTCCATTTTGAGTTTGCAACTGAGATACATAATCAGCACCCTGGTCTTAGCTCCACCCAGATCTATCTTTCGTGAGGTATTAGGATTTAATCCACTTTTTTTTAAATAAATAAGAAATAGAGAAATCTAGTCTTTGTATAAATCGCATAATTTTATTAAAAAATTAACAACTCTAACGAGTTCGTGTGACAGTAGTAAGGGTGCCCAGGATGCTTTAAATGTAGTTCCTATTGGATTTTGTCGATTACGTGTATGTGGTCTGTGATTACGTGGTTTAAAATAAAAAATCCATGTGAAGTTTATAATTTTAGTGAGGCGGAGAACGTCTAAAAGCTACAATAAGTTTCAACAAGAAATATATTTGAGTGACAAGTTTTGTATTGACAAGTAGCCCTCTTTGGGGGAGGTCTATGTCCAGCAGTGGACGTCCTCCGGCTGGTGATGATGACAAGTTTTGTATTTGTAAGTGCTATTTTAAGTAGTGGACTTGAGAATAACTGTGAAATGTTTTGCCATCAGTTTTACCGCAGTTACAAAATTGCGTTTGAAAGGTGGACAACAAACTGGCATGTCTATCATCAATCCTATAAAACAAGCCCAAATACGATTGAAAAATATTGAAAATTGAAGACTCTCCTATCGTCACCTTCCAGTTTCGTCATCAGATCAGCTCTACGTTAATAATTTTGTATTATATTGCAAATTTCAGCTCAATCGATAACCGGGAAATGCTTCAAATTCTACAATGCATGATTCCATCCAGACAAATATACATACATTGCAAATTAAACAAAAGCTTGTCAAATAATTGCTCTTTTTTTGTAAATATTAGTTTCTATCGTTTTTCAAGACTTACTTTGCAAATGTCACGTTAGTTATTATTAATTCTTATACAGCCATTAGTCACTATGTACGAAGTCATGTCACGTCAGAGTCTTCAGTAAAGCAGTGGCTTCGTTACCCAAGCTCACTAGTGAGATTTGACGGCAGCGAGGAAATAGACGATATACTAATTTCTTTACGACTATTTCATTTGTGCACTTTTGCTGAACAAACTTAATTTTATTCCCACCTAAATGAACCAATTTCAAATTCATTAATAATGAAAAAATTACGACATCTTGTTACATAATTATAAACATCGCCAAAACATCTTGTCAAATAATTATAGTCACTTAAAAATGACGTGCATCAGATATTACCAGTGTACACTTTACATACATACTGTGTGATATGTATGAATTTATTTTCAAGCCAAAAAGTGTAGACTGACTAACCTACACGTGAGCCTCTATATAGAGATTTCATACATTAAGCAGATGTTTAGCCTTAGTAAACTATTTAAAGTATCTTCCATATCATAATTTGACCCGCCCGAGTGAGTGTCCAAAACTGCTCTTGGGCGCCCCTTCTACAAACTTATAAATATTAATATAAACTTATTTTCTTTATATGGAAACCCAAAATGTGACTTCTATTGCAAAGCTATAAAAGTTACTTTGCTTTAAACTCAGTAAATCTAATTCAATGATGTGAAACCAATTTATAAGTTTGACTTCAAAGTATATTCAACTTTTATGATTTCGTTTCGTTATTTTTCCCATCTTCCTTGTTGAGGATTTTTCTCCGAGTGTCCTTACTCTTTGAATTCAGTTTGATAAGAAAACTACTCGAGCAAACATTGGTGCTTGCTGCGTACTTGATTAATTTTTTTTTTCATGCGGGACAAATGTTACGTCCTTTTTTGTGTAACTAAGGATATCGAATAAAAATGTTATCTATCCCCATCGTTAGTGTCTATTATGTGGTCTAGATATCCAAAGATCAATAGGATCTTTAGACCACATCCAGAGGTCCATCGTAGCCGTTGACTACACGAGGAGCCGGAGTATATAATCCAATCATCATAATCAAACCTCTGTGGTCTAGCCGTTCCGGGGTCGGATTTGATTGCATGAGATCCCGGGTCCGAATCCCAGGTCGGGCAACAAAAAGAAAATTTGGGTTTTCCAATTTCCTAATAAAAAACAAAAAAATGTTGCTCGGGGTTGGCTATGTGCCTGGTTGGCGATAGGCTTGCCATCTATCACATTGTGGGACTTAGTGTATCCGGCTAGTCATGGGTGCCCTGGTTGTGCCTCTGCCTACCTCTTCGAGGATATTGGCGTGAAGATACTACTACTACTAAAGTCGAAATAGGGTATGAATCTCATAAAAATAGGGTAAAACAAAATAAGCGACTATAAACTCGTGTAGACCTATATTTTAGCATCCTCAAACATGTCTTAAAATCTGCTTACGATAACGTGAACGCGACGTATATTATACTAGTCGCCCGCCCCGGCTTTGTAGGGATATAAATACATATACAAACCCTCCTCTTCAATCACTTTATCTATTAAAAGAAACCGTATCAAAATCCGTTGCGTTGTTTTAAAGATTTAAGCATACAAAGGGACATAGCGACAGAGAAAGCGACTTTGTTTTATACTATGTAGTGGTAACTAACGTATGTCAAAGGTGAAAAAAAAACATTTGTTTTTGCAAATATCTTGCCTCCTGTATAAATTACGGTATTGCATAGGATAAAATTCTCTTTTTTTATGATATTGGAATGCAAACAAGCAGATGGATTTCCTGATGGTAAGAAATTCACGCCGCCTAGAGACACCAAAGGTGGTAATGGTGCGTTGCCAACCTGAGGCTGGGATGTTAGGCCTCGAGCAAAAGTAAGATTACCAGCGACCTTACCCTCCAAACCGGAACACGTCATGACGTTATGGCGGCAGGAATAGGTAAGGCGGTGGTACCAATCCGGGTTAGTCGCTGCGAAACTCTACCACCTAGTCAGATGTCTCGGTGTTAGTGACGGTAAGCCTATGCTCGCCTTTTACGAGCTGCCTGGCAGGCAGGCAGATGGTCTATTTTGCAAAGGAGCCCGGACCAACTCGGGGTTTTTAACTAGAACTTTTGTTTAAAAACAAGCAGTAGTTATAAAGTTAGTAGATACATAATTAATTGAGTTTATGCTTATACATAATATCACATATTTTAATATACTTACTTCCTTAAAATCTTTTTTCATAAATTTAATTTATACTTATTTAAACGTATTTTTATTTTAGCACTTGCCCTGTGCTTGGGTTAATTTTCTATAAATTTTAAAGAAAGAAAAAATTTCGCCCCAGACAGGATTTGAACCTGTAACCTTTCGTTTCAATGTTCTAACCATTTGAGCTATCTTATATAGCAACATTAATTTTGTCTGTATGCAACGGTTGTCTTTTTAACAGAAGATTTATCAGAGAATTTAGCTTGCAATATAGAAACAAGAAGTAAAAATATTCCTCCACTTTGAGAAGTCGGTTTTAAACTAGGATTCTATCATCTTATACAAATTACCCAGTAGTTAACAAATGGGCAGCCATTATGAGAGGCTGGGTGTTGTGAAGTCTGCGTATTTTTTATAATTTCATATCATTACTAAAGAATACTTAACAGTAAAGGTCCATTCCATACCTTTCAAAGCTTTAAACAACTAGGGTTGTGTCAATCTATATTTTAAATACGAATGGGTATTTGTTATTTTTTAACATAGCGTCTGCTTTTACAAGACCATGGTGGTAATTCTGCTGTTCAAGAACTAACTTTACTTAAGATGCATGTTATCTTTTTCTAATCAAACAAAAACAAAAGAGATGAAACATTACAAAAAGAGATGAGACATGTCAAATTGTGATGTTTTGAATCAACATTTCCGAGTGTTATATTAAACGTTAGTAGAAATGTTGAGTACAGACTTGTCTGAAAGCAATAAATGTGTTTTATCTCTTACTATTACTACCGTTGAAAGAAGATAGCGATCCATAAGCATCGTGTATGTTTTACTGATGCGTCGTTATTTTAGAGCCAGGATCTTAGGACATATGAGCATGCCCACTTTCACGGAACACAACAATGATGAGTAATTACGGTGTGGTGCAAGGAATTGGAAAGGCAGTGCTGTTAATCCAGACTAACTATTGAAATCAACCTCCTAGCTAACTGCAATAGTGGAATTATCCAGAAACCCAAATCACTAGAAATCCACCAGGTACTAGTTCGGCCTATCCCGAAGAAAATAACGTTCTAAAAACGTTGATTTAGTTTATTGTGTAAATTTTCTGGGAGTGCCTTTTTTAAGCACTACACAATGAAACCAGCAGAAAACTATCAGTAAGTGTGTGATATCAACAATCGCTGTCATTATTATTTTAAATGTCATCAGACGTACTTATCTTAAACATGAAATAGCTTTGTATTTATGTGTATTCCATTAACTTGAATAAACAGTTGAACCGATTTTAATGATCGTTAATTTAGATATAGAGTAAACCTTTGAGAAGGACATTGGCTGCTTTTATTCCAGCTTCCGCCCGCGACTCCGTCCGCGCGGATGTCGGTCTTCGCGTGACAAAACTGAAAAATCAAGATTTTTTTTCTACGTATTTTTCCAGGATAAAAAGTATCCCATTTTATGCCCAGGATAATATGGTAGAATTATAACAAGTTTCATCGAAATCGAACCTTTAGTTTTCACGTGATGGCTTAATATACAGACAGACAATTTTTTTTTTTATTACATATTTGGGTTTTGTATCGATCCAGTAACACCTCGTGCTATTTATAATTTCAATATTTTTAATGTACAGAATTGACCCTTCTCCAGATTTATTATATGTATAGATTTTAACGGATTCCGTGGTCCTAAGTAACTGATCAGGTGGGCGAAACTGTTTGCAAACGATCGCATTACTTTTTGCATAGCTAGGCATTTCCCATTGCCTTTATAATAAAGGAAGTCAATATTTACTTTTTTTATGATATTAGAAGGCAAACAAGCAAACGGATTTCCTGATGGTAAGAAATTCACGCCGCCTAAATACACCA